>JAEIIJ010001049.1:0-70211 GCA_018904815.1 Drosophila ogumai
GGCATTGAACGTTTCCGGCGAAAATAAATAATTTAAAAAAAAAAAAAAAAAAAAAAAGTAATGATATTATTTCTAGTTTTAATTGATTTATTTTGTTAAAAATTTAATCCAACTCTCAGACATTCAAACCCATCAAGGACAGGAAGTAACGAGACCAAGATGGTTGCCACATTTTAGCCAGAGAATGTAATTAAAATTTTTCGCAATATGTAGCACACTGTCTGGCTAAAATCAATATTTGATTTGATTGAAGCATCTCTCCCTCTCTCCAACGCTCCTCCCGGGAGGCCTTCTCCAATCATTTGTTGATTGCGGCGGCCGCAGAATCAACAGGAAGCGAGAACTCGGAAAACTCTCTGGAAAGCTCTCTAAAGAGTGAAGGAAAACTCTGGAGGCTGGAGCCAGAACAAATCAGCGGAAAGTAAACTTCATTAACATTTCAATATTTCGCTTCGGTTTTTTTCTCTTTATTTTTTTACGCATTTACTCAGGCCCCTCTTGCAAATCAGTTTGCTGATTTTTTACATTATTTATTCAGATTTTGCGCCTGTTGCTGTCATTGCTCTTTCTGTTCGCTTCATTTGGGCTCCTCGCCTCACCTTGGCGCATTCATTAGGTGAATGACTTCAGCCTCCATAAATTGTGCACGTGCCACGCCCCCATCACCATTACCTGTACAAAAGGCCAAAGGAAAGTCTGCTTCGATGTCGAACACAAAGGAATTCCAATTTTAATTCTTCTCGAAGCCTTGGCTCCTTCAAGACTTGGCGTAAAATATATCAGTAGCTTAGAAGTAAAGGGAGAAAGGACTAAGGACTAAGCCAAATTGTATTTCCAGCTCCCAAGGTGGCCAGAATTCTAGGAAAAATGTAATGGGTTGCCTTCCAGGAACTGATGCGACATCAGTCCGATATGAATATTAAAGCTTTTAAATATTCTCCCCGCTAAGTAAATAAAACCATAATAACAACTAATGGCATAAATATTATTTAAAACAGCTTGAAAGGCATTAGGGGCATCGCACTTTTCATTATCACCCCGGGGTCTTAACTGGCCCTTATTTCCCAAATACGCGCCCAATTAAAACATAATTCATGGCCAACAGCAGCTTAGTGCTCTTTATGCTCCCAATGGCTCCCCAGTGAGCATTTGTAACTGCACAACAATAACCGGGGCAGGGAAATAAAAACAAAAGGATGGAGGATGAGCGACGAGCGACGAGGAGATAGCAGCAGAGGTAAGCAATGGCAAGTCGACTTTAATTTGTTTTTCGTGTGGCCCGAAATGAACTCTCCGCCAGTTTCGGGGGCATAACATTTGTGGGCATATAAAAAAATATCATAACTATATATAGTATATGTACAGAGGGGGCTCAGAGCTCAGAGCTCAAAGAAAAATGTAAACAATTTTTTTTTCGGGGACCAGGAACATGTATGGCTTTTTATGGAGCCCCGGATGGTGCAAAAAGCAGGCCAATGGCCAATGGCCAGCGGCAAATGGGCAGACAAATGCACTGGGGTGCCACAAACAGACAGTCGGACCACTGACCCACTGCCCAAGTGAGCAGAGGAGCCAGAGCAGCCAGAGGAGCCAGAGGAGCCTGAGAAGCCGGAGGAGCAGGAGTGTGGAGCAGCATAACGAGCGCTTAAATAATTAATATTACTCATACGCAGTGTTGGCTGCGACTCCTTGGTATAAATCATAAAACGTGCACTCAGCGCGCATATTAAATCCTTCGGGCTAATGAACGCTGAAACTGATTGATGAAGCCGAGACGCTCCCAACCCCTTCTTACGGTCCAGTACAGTATCTGGTATCTGGTATCTGTATCTTTGTAACTTCAATTAATAACGGAGCGCGAAAAGTTTCACTTTGGCAGTAGCATTAACATTTTGCATTCATTCATTAGCAAAGAGCCAAGCAGAGCAAACTTTACTTTTTGCGATGATAAATTGTGCAATTTTTGGAAAACTTAACCTTGCCGGAGGAAAGGAGGGGAGCAGCGAGGGGCGCGAATCAAACTTCCCCCTCTAATTCATTTTCATTTAGCCCCGAAATATGAAAATGGAAAAATATGTGACCCTTTTTATATTTTTATGCCCCGACACTCCTAATCAAGATAAACAGAGGACGGCAGTATATCAAGTTGTCAGATGCTTGTTGGGATTTCTAGGTTGCCTCGAAAGTTGAAGTAATAAATTACAGGAATTTAATTAAAAGTTAAGGTAAGTATGTTAAAATAATATAATATATCAGCCTTACAAAGCTCTCTTAGATAATCAGAAGTACTAAATATTAAATATTATTTTTCAGGCCTAAATAACCGCTTTAAGGAGTATCAATTAGTCTAACCTCATAACCGCAAGACATTGACATTCGTCTTGCTGTCCGCCTTTGTTGTTTCTTGGGTTCCCTGGGACAGAACATAATTTGAATTATTAATTAGCGCTTAATTAGTCGGGTTGAGGTTCGTTCGCCTTGTTTTTTCCCTGACCACGTCTTGCGGCCATAATTTCGATACCCTAACCCCCCAAAAGCCTTTGATCTGCCCGGGAATTCTACGTCTTTTGATTACCTAATTCATTTACCTCTCTGGCCGACACCAAAAGTTTTCCGCTTGTAAAATGCATAGAAATTTATTGGGCAAAAAATAACTCATTATGTGTCAGTATCCCACTACCGAGGGCTCCTTGCTTGACCCAATTAAGAAATAGGAACTCAAATCTGAAAGTTTCGCTTTATGTTTCACAAAACCCTCTTGAAGTCCCCCAAATAAAAGGCCAACAACCGCGACTGTCCGCGCAATTAAAGCCACTGTGCAGTGGCTTATCGAGTGAAGCCCCCGCTCAAGGGGGCCTCCTCGAATGATCCTCGGCACAAACTCAAACTCAAACAACATGCAATGACAGTTTTATTTATTTTCAGCGCTGTGCTTAAAATAGTCAAAAAGTTTTAATGACTTTACGCTGGCTAAGCGACAGCGTGCCAGAGTCCCCCGATATACAAGGGGAAATAATAATAAAAAAAACGGAATTCGTAAAATGAAGCCGCAATCTTAAGTGAGTTGAGTGGCATAAAAAGCCAGCGGCAGAGCCGAGAACAGCAAAAATCGTATACAAATTAAATGTAAATGCGCACAAAAGCAGTTGTTAAATGTCAATTCGAATTTTTATAGAATTTTGATAAGCCCCGGAAAGAAGGGGAGCCCCCTCCATAGCTAGTTTTCTCTGCGAAAATCCGAAAATGGCATAAAATTACGTCAATAAAAAAGGTAAGCGACAACAGCTCGCATTTATATGCATGCACGAGGGTCTGGTTTGCTCACCTCTCCCTCGATTTGCATGCATATATATTATATATCGGGTGTGCAGGTATTTATAAGCAGGGAGACCGACCCCCCAGATCCCTCGGCATTTTATCGAGCAAACTTTTCGACATATAATTCACACCAGCTGCTAATTTAAGCGCCCGAATTAATGACTCCGGCATAAAATTCTACGAGCCCTACACGACTTTAGACGGGGGTCGAGGGGCCCTCGTAAATATCCAGCTTAAGCACGCGACAGGATATGGTCAAAGGTCGGAAGTCGGGGTCGGATCAGCCAGATTCAGTCATAAAACCCTTATAAATTATATGCCGTCGGAGCTGTGATTACCCTTGGTAGGTGCAAAGGCGGCATTTGATTTTCATTTGATTAATTACGGGCTCCTAAGCAGTAGCCTTACATAATTTCTGTATCAGAAAACTTAATGCCAGTGTCAAAACGGCTATATTAACTTTACGAAAAAAAATGGAACTTTTTTCCAAGAACTTTTACTGTGTCAAAATGGCGCAAAGTTTGCCAGAACTAAGTTAACCAACTGCTGTCCCCGAACACAATCCAAACACTTCAGTAAAATATTATTTCATTTCCTTTAAGCCGCATTTCAGTGACCAAGTTTTTATGCCTTCGCTTAGCTGCAGCCCGCAACTTTCAAATGCCGCACAATATTTAAACTTTCCCCAATTATAAGTTCAATTATCCCGCCCGCTTTCTCCCCTCGTTTGTGTGTTAACAACAAGAACTGTTTAATTTCGGTCAAAACATTTGCTCTACTTTATGGCATTATAAAAGAGCAAACCAGAAACGAATTTGTATTTTCACGCTGTCCCCTCTCCCTCCGCTTGGCAACAGTGTTGAACATGGCCAATTTGCTGCGGACAGAGGACCCCGGGCGGACCTCGTCCCAGGACCTTTTGGCCGGCGGAACTTTGACGTTTTGGTCTGTCAAAGTTTCGAAGCGCAAGCTTCGCTCGCTCTGGAGTGACAGCAATATATATGTACACTATATATAAGGATATATGTATATATAGAGCGAGGCCCTCTGGGTTAGAGGATGATTAAATCAGAGCCGCACAAACTGCATTATAAAAGTTATAGAAAAAATTGGTAAACAAGTAGACGATAAAAAGAGAAACCAACGCATAAAATTGCATTAAGCCTTGTGCTGTTGTATTTTATTCGGCCAATTGCTGTTGTTTGTCTTTAGTTTTGACTTAGTTTGTTATTTTTACAGCAATTTAAAGGGAACAGCAAAAAAAAAGCGTAAAAAAACCTAGTTTTCGCAACGAAAACGCAAATAAAATGCAAATGAAATTTGTGCTAATAAAATTCAGTTACAAACTTTCGGCAATGGCATACGAAAATATTGCTCACTGGCGACAGCCGCGGAATGCGTTATTTACACAGTTCGTCCTTTACACACACACCGGCGCACCGGCACACCCACTCTGTCGCACACCCACACACATGCTGCTGTGTTGCTGCTGCTGACCTGGTGTTGCATAAATTAAGGCACCCGCAATGCATCGCATTTGACATTTGAACCGCTCGACCGCCACAAAATTGGCAACTGCCATCTGCAGATGGTTTTCGCCATTCACCATTTTACCAGTTTCCAGTTGCCATTTACCGTCGCGTTTTAACCCGGTTGCCTAAGTGAATTTTCGCGCTGCAATTGACGCGCAGCAGCAGCACCAGCACACATGGCACATCGCATACGCCGTGTGCAACTCGGGGGTTAATTGCGGGCGCTTAAACGATTCAGCGCGATGAATGCTATATGAGGCCCTCGATCGCCACGAGATCTGCCCAGCCCATTCCGGTGACAAACATTTCATTAGCAGTCGACGCTTGAATTTGGGTTTCTTTTCATTTTATGGATTTAATCGCAACGATTGTAGGGGAATTTTTAGCATTTGCCAATGGCCTTGGGGTTTTGAAAAATACACAAAAATATATTTATTAATATTGGTAGTCAATAACAGTTGACAAACAAAGAAAAAAATTCAGCATTTTGTTTATCTCCCTTGGGCCAAATATCGATTGAATAAACTCTATAAAATGTATACATTTATTTTATACAAACTAGGGAACACAATTTCAGATACTTCTCTAAAATTATTCTCTTAACTATCTTTTTAAAACAAAAATCTATTAACTTACCCAAAAAATGCTTAAAAACTGTTTAATAATTTAATTTTAATCCTATTAAAGCTCCAAACACTATAAAATTTCCTAGTCCTTCCTTTGATTTATACATTTCCCTGGCATATTCTGGGGAATTTGCTGTAAGCCGACCTAATGGAATCTCAAAATTCAAATCAGCCCAGTTAAATCCCCAAACTAGTTGGCACTCAAACGGATACATTCTGTGAGATATCCCACACCGCCTCATTACCCGCAGTCCATCTTTGATCCATCTGAGAGACAGATTAGGCAAACTTTATGCCCCGGGCCATTCAAATTGCTGCTTGACCCAATGGCCCCGCCCATTAAAAATCTCTGGAGAGGACTAGGACGGGCCCCAAGCCTCGAGCGCCATTATGTCCATGTCAGTGTATCTGAAGGGGCACTCCTTGTCGCCGGCTGAATTTCAGCATCGGTCTCATCTCGAATCCGCATTAATTTACGCTCATTGTGCGAGGGGTGTGCGGGCCCAGGCTCTGGGTGGCAGTATCTTCGACAGGGCTCCTATGTATCGCTTTGTTTTGCATTGTCACGCAAAGTGTTGCTTACAGGGCGGCCCTCTCCTTTTGGCCCTCATCCCGATTCAGGTCCCCCAACAATCCCCTCCCCTCCCCTCGATGTTATCGCGCATCAACAAGGCATAATAAGGAGGCCACGCTCATCCACTTGGCTAAGACAAAAGGAGCCTTGGTGTTTGTTTCTGTTTCGACTATAGCCGCCATCATTCACACCCCGCTCCACTAACAGCGGCGGTACTTGAACAAATATTTACAGAAATTATTTTAAAAATTATTTGGTAGATTTATGCAAAAAAATATTTATTTGCAGGTTTATTTCAATTATTTGTTAAGTACTTTCTGTAAATATAATAAACCCTTCAAAACAGGTGTCTATTTTATTTAAACTTTATAATTAGCAAACCCAAATTCTAACTCTAATTTCTTTCCGTGCATCAAACTTGTCGCCCCGCCTTGGGTGAAGCATTTGCACCCAGCTTGACTTTTTTAATATCCCTGATATTTGCGCCTGTTATCATTCGATGGATGCGATGCCGCCTGTGGGCCTCCTGCTGTGTCTAGTTGTTGGCCATTCCCCATTCTTTGGACCCCCGCCCCACCAATGAAACTCCGCGTCCTGTGGGGGGTAGGGTAGGCCCACCCCTGCCCCTTAACCGTCACTCCTCACCGCTCCGGGGCCGCTGCTCTTGTTATTCATGTCGTCATTTCCTATTGTCGTCGTTGCTGTAATTGTTGTTGCCATTCTGGTTTCAGCCGTCGTCCTACATGCGCGCCCAGCAACTTGTTTTCATTTTACGCTTGCCTGCCGCTTTTCAGCCGCTCCTCCCCCTGGCGCCACCCCGATGCCATCCCTGTGACACCCCTCCTAAGCACCACAGTCGCCCCTCTTCCAGCTGCTGTTGTCATTTTGTACAATTTTGCGCTCTGATTTTTAAATATAATCCAAAAGCAACGCTACTGCCACTGCTGCTGCTGCTGGTACTGTATCTGTATCTGTACACTTAAAAAAAATATTATAAGCTTTTGGAAGCAATTGAATATTTTTTAGATTTTATGTAAATAAAATTGTAACATTTTCTTTGGCATTTTTATGAAAAAAGTGAAGGATTTGTTTATACAAAAAGTAAGGTGGTTTATTAGATTAATAAAAAAAGAGGCATAATCCTTTTGCAGGATAAGTTTAAGTTTTTTAAATATTATATAAAAAATTGTATTTTGTATATTTTACCAATTTTTTTTTTATATAAACAAAATGTAAAAACTTTTCTCTTGGTGTAGCTGCCTGTGAATTGTTGGGTGGCCCAAGTCACGCGATATCGCGAAATCCGCTTTAGCGGAAATCTAATTGCACATCATCTCTTCCTCCTCCGCGCCCCGCTTTTCGCCCCGCGCATTCCCCTCGCATTTCCTCGATCTTTCCCGCTTTTCCTCGCTGGGCTCTCTCTGCCATTTGGGATGCTGGCTGTGGCCGTAGGCTGATTTTAACATAATGCTTTTTTAAATGCAAAGTTACAAACACTCGCTTGTTGCCCGCTGCTTCGCCCCAAAGCGACCCCAAGCCCTGCCCCCTATCCACCCCCTCTCCTGTGTATTAGCACATTTTATGGCAGCGTCCGCAGCCAACATCCAGCATGGCATTAGCATAAAGCAGACACAAAAGGCGAAAAGGAATAAAATAAAACAAGTCGGAATTATATTTCCCCATCATAGAGCTCGACCTTTTGATACCCACCCCCTGCGTATTCCTTAAACTAGCATCTTATTATCTATAATATTTCAGTATTTCAAATATCCTAGCTGCTTAAATAATTGAATGCCTCGTTTTACTGAGGGATAATTGAGGCAAATTAAATTGGATTATCGGTCATGTGTAAGTAATACCCCCTTTATATCATTATTATCGTCATCATCGTTAATTGTCCGAGCTGGAAATTTAAATTTGGCAACTTACAACTTAAGCCCCAACTGAATTTGCAATGCCTGCAAGGCAGCATAAAATATAAATAGCCTGGAATATGGTATTCAAGTAGCAAATATGTGTCCTTCTACAGTTTAATATGTTGAATAATTTAAAGGTGACATTAAATGTTACATATTACAGCTCATTTCTGGTCTTTAATTATTCTAGCAACTAAATAGTCATTTCAATTAATTTTAAAAATATTAAATAGCAATAAATATAAGTTAGACCTACTGTTCCACAAAAAAATAAAATCCCACAAATAAATAGAATTCCTCCTTTTTAATTGAAAGCTTAACCGAGTCTAATGAGACTCCTCCGCTGGCTGCTTTCAGGGTTACAGGGTATTAATGCCCTTACACAGCACATACTGAAATATATATTTATTAATTAATTTGCGGTCGTGTTGACATTTGACTTTTCCTCATGTGGCCAGCTTTCTTTTAATTAATGTAAATATTTTTGCTACTCAGACCGCACCACACCGCACTGACCCGGCTAATGCATTCGTGTCTGTTGGCATTTCCACGAGTTAATGCATTTTGGCAAATGTTTGGCCATAATCAAATTGCAGTCAATGGCCCGATAAACACTATTGACAACGAACGCATTTCCATGGGCTCAAACGAGTTTCCCCCCACACGAAACTTGCACAATTCATATTCGAAGTTTGTCGAACAAACATTTGGCTGGATAAAACCGAAGCGAAAACTAAATTTTAATTAACTGCCGTCAGGGCTGGTTGGGGGTTTTGCTGCCAAGCGGTAGGCCACTAAAATAGTTTTACGCCACGCCGGACAGGTGAGTGTCAATAAATCGAGTTGCCGCGCATATCTAGCCTACAGAGTCATCAGTTTCACGCAGATTTTAGCAATTACTTTTGGCTGGTTTAATTAACTTAGTTTATACAAAAATCCCCCAAACGTGTACACATTTCAAACCCTAAAAGAAACCACAAATACCTCCTGGAAAAGTAATCAGTTTCACACTGAATTTCCTAATTACTTGTACTTTTGGTTGCAAAGTTACCGACTAGTTTAAGTTCGAGAGTGCTGCGAGTATTTGGTTAGCAGCTTTTCCCGATTTTCCACTCTTTTCCGCATTCCCTTTGCCGAACGGCAACACGGCGTATAAGCAATATTCGCGCAAATTGAGCATTTGATTTGACTGGCAAACGTCGCCGCCAACTGCCTTTGACAGCAGGCATCAGCTCGAGAGCAATCGAATAAGGAATAGCAGAGTAGGAAGTTGGTAGTTGGTAGTTGGTAGTTGGCAGTGAAGGAGGGCAGGGCAGAAGCCAGGCCAAAAGGAAGAAAAGCTGAATAAAAGAGAAGCAAAAAGGCTTCAATGTGACACTCTCTACGTTTTTTTTCCCTGCTCAACGCCATTTCCATTTACGTTGTTTACATTTTGCCAAGGAGTGTTTTTTGCTGCCAAAAGGCAAACGACACCCGCCGCTCGCTCGATGGGATGCGATGCGGGTCATGTAATGGCCACGGCCATGTCGCATAGGTGGGCCTAGATAATGCACAGCGAGAAAATCCACACCCAGCGGACGACTGGCTGTAGCGATAACGTCACTTTGGCGACTTAGTGCGCCTGCATGAGTTGATCAATTTATTGAATCAGACACATCTTATCAGTTCTTAGTCGGGGAAAATCGCTTAAATTAAGTTTTCACACAGCGATTGCTTAGCGAGAGTTTGCACTTGAAGAAAATTCAAGTGGGTATGGATATAATTCTTTTGGGAAACATCAATTTACAGAATAGGATATTAACTACAGAAGAGATTTTTAAACAAATAGAGCTACAATTAAGAAGAGTTCTGTTTACTATTTACCATTTGAAGAGTTTTTTTAATTCGTTTTCCTCAAAGTAATAATGAAAACATTTTATAAATTATATTATATTAACTTCTAAATTTATTAGACTTCCTGGAAACGATCACAGAAAATTTTAAGAATTTCTTTTTCAGTCTCTTTACTGCTCAACATTTTTTAAAGTCTTTTCAATGTGTTATTTTAAGTAATTAAAAAAATATATTTAATAGTCTCATAATTTCTGAATTTATTAGACTTCCTAAAAACTATCATCAAAAATTGTAAGATTTTCTTCTTGCATTTTTCACCGACTTTCTCTCAGTGTACCTGGCGTTAACTGTGACAGCAGCGATAACCGAAGCCTTGCTTGTTTTGTGCTCAACTCAGCAGCACCGAGAGAGTTGCGTGTTTATTTTTTTCACCTCAGACCCACTCCGCACTCCGCTATTCTTTCCTTTACTTTTTTGTCACTTTTAGCTATCGGTGGGTTGGGAAAATCGGGTGGAGAAAATGGGGTAAGGGATGTGCGTCTGAATTCGGTGTGAGAGTGTATTAAAGAAACATCTGGCAGACCGCCCTTTTCCTGCCCCGGGGGCAACGCCTTTTTCCTTCCTTGGCCTGCTTAAATTTAATTTAAAGGCTCAAAGACCAGAGCAAACAAAAATCTTTGTGCGGCTGGACGGCCATATATTTATGGGCGTGGCTGCATTGGCACATTGACACAGCATCATTGGCATCAGAATCAGAAATTAGCGTGACCGAGCCTTAATTGTGGGCCGAGGCCCGGCTAGGACTCGAGCACAATGGGCCTTTGTTGGCCAAGTTGGGTTTGGGAACCCGTTAGAGTCTCAGAGCAAACAGGCAGTAAGTCATGGGAGCAGCAGGAAGTTTGCCCAGACCACTAGAATTTTTGGGAGGCAGGGATGGGCGTCAAGGGGTTAAGACCGGCCGTTGTCCTTTGTTGAACCCCGCACTCGAGGGCGACCTTTGTCAGATTTAAACACTTTCGGACACTTGAGTTCGGCCCCGTTATTGAGACTTCACTTTAAATTAACATAATTTCTCCTTTTCTATTTCTGTTACGATTTTTTAAGACTTTTTTTACACTTTCGGCATTGTCCGAGGGTTTGTCCTTGTCCCTTCGATCGTAATAGAAAGAAATGTAATGTAATGCGCTTTGTGTTTCTCGGCCGATGATGATTATTATAAGTTCCATTTTCGGTCGCCCTTTTTATTGCCCAACCTGGGTCTCCTTCGACCATTAACCGAAATGAGTGCAATTTAAAATAATATCCCCGGACTTGGTCCCAAAACTTCGAAAGATGTCCCAGCAGGACATCGTCCTTGTCGCTGCTGATTGTTTCGCAAAGATTCAGATTCGCACTTGGGATTTTCGGGTCTCGTGTGGGGATTCATTCAACAGCAACGAACTTTCGGCTGGCCGGCCAAAAATCATAAATCTTTTTAATTTCATTGATCAACTTTGGCCGGCGCAAACTTT
Organism: Drosophila ogumai; assembly: GCA_018904815.1. Lineage (NCBI taxonomy): Eukaryota > Metazoa > Arthropoda > Insecta > Diptera > Drosophilidae > Drosophila > Drosophila ogumai. Next base: position 11,311 of record JAEIIJ010001049.1, read on the forward strand.
TGCCTTGGGTTGCCCCAAAGAAAGTTTCGCACTTGACTCCCGCAGGACATATTTTGCCTGACATTTAAATCGATGGCAGATAAATATTAAACTTAAAAAACTTCCAATTCATTGCTGCAAAATTATGTGTTGCCTCGCTTTTTCGGCACGATTCTTTTTCGCTTGATGGAGCAGCAATAAAAAATCATATTTAATGGGCACCGACATCGCCGATCGGCCGGAAGGAGGAGCTACGGGAAAACAACATGGCGCAACCGGAAAATAAATAAATGCCATCGAATAAACAAAGAAAGGACAGCGATTGGGTATAGTTGCGGCTCCTATGGCACAGATAAGGAGGCTTATAAATTGAAGACGAGTGGACAGTGATTGGAAAAATTAATGGGGCATATACGGTGTCGCCGAAAGGGGAACTCTTTTGGGGCTGATGAAGTTTAAGGAAAAAGGAGCATTAGCAGCGAGACAAAATAATAATATATAAATAAGGGACTATAAAGAATATTATTTAATGATTCTTTAAACAAAATTAAAACTTTCTAGTTATGTGAAATGATTTTTTAAATTATCTTTGAAGAACAGCTTTCTTTGTTTCTTATTAATCAACCAAAGTAACGACCTTATTCGTCCTTAATAAATCAGGGTCAACTTTTAATGAACCTGAGTGGGAAAACCCTGATTTCATGTGTTTCCCACCAGTATTCAGAGTCCACATACAGCTTACGTATTCCAACTCGTTAATAACTTTGCATGTAGTGAAGGAACAGCGTCCTTGCTTGTTCCTGTAAATAAACTTCTGCGAAAATGTTTGCGCAGTATGCAAAAACTTTTCGATTGTGGAAATCGCTCCTTGGGCGCACCACACGTGCAGCTCGGAGCTGGGATTGCGGAATTGATTTAAGAACTTCATAAATAGTGCTGAAATGAGTAATGAATGCGAATTGCTGGTTTCTTCCTTTACAATAACCCGCGAGAGAGCTATTGACAGCTGCGGGAGCTGTAAAGCAATATAAGTCGCGCTCAGATGTGAATCAAAAGGACAGCCAGTACGGGCGGTCCAGTACGAAACTCTCAATGCTTCCATTCAAAAAGGGATTTAATAAATACAATCTTCACAATGAAAATGACTGTTTTTCCCTTCATCGAAAGCCATTTTTCCATTCCGTGATTGCGCGAGCTCCTCTTTCGCTCAGTTTTTTTGCTCCTCCAGCTCATTTAAGAAATATTTAATTTCGAGAAAATGAATTATAAATGCAATTTGCCCCACTGCACAGCAGGGAGCTCTATTTCATGTTTTCCTCCCACTTTCCCTCCTTATGATGCGTCTTTGTCCTCTGATGGCCTATGCAGAAAATTAATTACGCCGCTGAAACTTGATTCCCGCTCGCAGTCCAAAGTCAGCAGACGCCGCCGAGGATGAGGATGCGGATCCGGAAGCCCTTGTGCCAATGCGACCACAACTGACCCAGTTGTTTAATTGAATTGAAGCCATAAACACTTGGAGAGCCGGAGCCACGGCCGCACAAAACCGAAGTGAGCGCGAGTCGGGAATGAAAAATGGCCACGGCCAGGAGCACTCGTTAAATAACTTTAATTAGTAGTGCGAGTGTGGCCATCAATCACCTTTGAGCGAGAGCGAGCGCGGTGGAGAGAGCGAGTGCGAGCGGAAACGGAAACGGCGGCGGAAACGCCAACGGAAGCCACGTGGCCATTGCTAAGCATTTTGACAGCTGCGCCTGTCGCTTATGCAACAAAGCACACACACTCGCACACTGGAGGAAATGTAACGACCCAAAATCGGGGATTTAGTTGGGGATTTAAGAGCTTTATTTCAAATAACATGTAAAACAAACAAAAAATTATAATCTTCTTTAAAAAAAAAAAGATAATTTGATTATGTCAATTTAGTTATGGAATAATGACATTAATATGCCTTCATTTTTGAGTTGATAAATGAATTCTGTTTGAGTATTAAAACAGCTTTTCCTAGTTTTTTAAGATGTTTTTTGGATTTGTTTTTTGAATGCTGAATTTAATATTTTAGCAGATTCTGATATGCAAACAGAACTAGTAGTCATTCTTGCATTTTTCCTCCACCAAAATAATAAACCGGGAATAAGGTAAACCATTTTTAATCCACACAATATTTTTGGACAGTATAAAAATAGTATGAGCACACAAAAAATATGGTACTGAGTAAAACCAGTTTGATACAATTTAAAAAAAAAAACGAAATACTGCGTAGCCAGTTTGTATTTAAAATTTATTTATTGAGAAAATGTTTAAAAGGTAAATGTTTTTATTACAATATTTTACAAATTGATTCAATTTATAAAGCGATCAAAATAAAATAACCTTTAAGAGTCCCATTTCGACATTTCCTTCATCACAGTTACTGTACATTTGTACAGTAAAATTCGACCAAACAAACTTTCTTTTGGATATAACTCTTACTGCTTTGACTTTTTCCCCTGTACATACATGCACCGTGCTATGTACCAAAAAATTAAGGAAATACGAGAAAGCAAGGAATTAATCAAATTGCAAATTTCATCAGCGTGGCGAAAAAACAAGCGCAGATGCGGAGCTTCCAGCGACAGCCAGCAAAAGTTGTTGACATCTTCTGAGCCAACACGTAGCGCCAGCAACAAGAACACACAAAAAGTAGTAAACACTTGACGAGAGCGGCGGCAGGCGGCAAGAACAACACCGTCCAACAGCTCAGCAGCCACTACTGCTGCCAAAAGAGAAGAAAGGACCGGGGCAACAGCAAATGTTTGCTTAAAAATGATGCGAGTCGCCTCCACCCTCATCCCAGGAGAAGAATTCGGTAGGGATGAGGGCTCAGGATGGTGGGATGGTATGCCTTAGGATGGGGGGCAGATGCTTCTTCTGCTCCTGACAGATGCAAGACGCGTTGACAGTGACAGAGACAATGATGACGGCGATGGTTATGTTGGGGATCATCATGAGGACGGGATGAGGTTGTGTGGTGTGGAGGCCAACATTCGGCATAATCCCGCTGACAAAATGTCATTACACCATCTACATAGTACATAGTGAAGTTGCCTTTTGAAGTTTTCCGACTTTTGTGAGTTTTTTGTGAGTGGGGTAGGGAAAACTGGGCCGGATTGCAAGCTGAGAGGGTCGATGCTTAAATAAATAAATGACTGGCACAGTTGTGTATTTACATATTAAGTGAAAATAAGTTTTGAGGAAATATTTGTGCAAATTAGACTGTCAGATGTCACAAGTGCATTTAAACATAAGTCGCAACTTTAAGGCTGAGTGTAACCTTTGTATATTTAGAAATTCTATAACAATTTCCAATGATAGTAATACCTCCAAGTTAGAAGCTTATAATTGCATAAGGAACCTTAATTTTAATATAAAAATATTTAATAATTCCTGTCTTGGGGTTTTGAGATATATATTAATTTCTAATTTGGGCATTGCTCACCTACAGAGAATATTATTTTTGTTATCAAACAAATTAGAGATTTCTAGGATAAATCTCAAAATAAGAAGCAAAAAAATTGGTTAACATACGCTCGAATGTATATCCTTAGTAAATACATAAAGTAAATATAGCCTTAAAGGACCTATTCCGCTCCTGTTTGACTTACCGTAAATACAGTTGTTCGAAGTAGTCCTTGTCCCGGAGTCTGTTACGGCTACAGTTATTCCTCAGCTCTCCGCCGGAATCGGAAGTCACGCGAGTGCCCGAGTCATTGACAAATGGCCAGGGAACTGACGCTCTATTGTTTTATTTTTATTTTACCACGTTTCCCGAGCACTTTTCCGAGTTTTCACTGACTACACTGCCTTCCGCCGGCCCCGCGAATTGGCCTAGTTTGTCTAGTATTTTGGCGTTGTCTTTCGTGTGTTTTTCTTAGGCCTCTCCTAGACTGCAGTTTTGAGTTACTTGGCACTTGTGTCTAATGCTTTTGTCTGCTTTTCTTGCTTTCTGCTTGCGTTTTTCAGCTTTTCTCTTGCGTTTTCCAGACGGGCGACGCTCAGTCTTCGCTTGCACTTGAGAGGAGCCGTTATCTGGGTGGTGTGCCGGGTGAGTGTGTGTGTGTGTTTGGTGTGTTTTGCAAGTGCGGTTGAATTAGCGAGTGAGACACGAACTTTTGACCCCGTTTCGACAATAACAACACGAGAGGAGCAGAGCAGAGGCTTCTATACTCCGGCTTTTTGAACCCGCAGCTGCTGGCCGGCTTTTCCTTTTGGCTTTTGCCACACTAAATACGTTTATAGGTTTGTCGGTGACTTAATTTTGGCGCTTCCTATTGGGTCCTTGCTGTTTATTGATTTAGCAGGGCGTTGTAATAATAACAATAACTCTTTAGTACCCTTCAGCCTGTCATTTGCACGCACATAACTTCATTTTGTTTGAAAATGGAAGGACTTTCCGCTTTGTTTTCAACACTCTTCACAGTCATAGCTCGAAACTTAAGTTTTCAGATTTTCCGCACGTTTTACGTAGCCAACCGAAGTGATAAACCCGTAAACATGACGTTTTTGCTCAGCCAGCGCGTCACAAACTGAACAAACCGAAAATAAGTGCGAAAAGCCAGCATCTGAGCTTTCCAGACACTTGGCAGCTGTGATTTCCGGTACTTTCTCTCTCGCGCTTTCTCTCTTTGGCGCCATCCGGAAATGTACCTTTCTCCACGTGGCAAGCGAACAGCTGTTGCCGCAGATGTTCCACTGAGTCTGCGTACTCACAGCTCAATGGAAAAGCTGGGAAATTCCCCAAGCTTTGTGTCGTTATGGCACTGGAAATTTATGAAAATGGGAATAGTTATCCGTGGCCATAATGGTCTGTCCACCAAGGCGCCGCCTACAAAACAAATTGAACCCAAAAGTTGGCGCGAAAGTCAACACTTCGCACGCACACACACATACGCATGGGGCGGCAGAAGGGCCATCTTTCCGCTTGGCCAACTTTTGGGGCCAACAAACTTTTCGCATAACAAAAAGCCCGAAATTTTTTAACCTACATTTGGCTTCAATTTACCCCTTAGATGGGGTTTACCCAATCTTAGGTAGTAGTATCAATTTGTTTAACTCTTTGAAAATAAAGAAATTTATTTACAAAGAAGGAAAGAAAGATATGTGAAATGTTTATGTTTTAAATTCCTAAAATAATTTGAACTGACTCGGAACACACAAAAATTCTTTAAAAACAGGAATCGAACACAGAAATCTCAGAACCATTTCAGTTTGCTTTTAAAAGTATTTTTTAATTTGTTCAAATATTTAACATTACATTTATTATTTAAATTACAGTCCCTTGCCTCTGGTATTCAGCAACAATGACCGTCATGTCCGCGGTGGCTGTAGCAGTGTCCTTGCCCGCTGATATGCGAGGCCTGATCTCCGCCAGCCTTGTCATCCCCCTCCTCCACACTGGCAAATCCGCTAAGATCCCGCCGCATATTATAGCCATCTTCGCCATCCCTGTAGAACCCCGGCTTCGTCATCTGGATCTTGAACTGGAGCGAGTTGGTGTAGAGGCTCAGGGCAGCTCGGTTGCTCTTGCGCACATGAAGCGAGACATGCTGAGCGTTAAAACATTCCACCATGGCCTGCGAGACCTGGTCCACCAACTTCTGGGCCAAGCCGAGGCGGCGGTAGGAACGCTTTACCGCCAGCGAGATGATGTGTCCACACCGACCGTCGCTCGGGTCCGGCTCCAGCATTTTGCCCAAGACATAGCCCACGATGCCGCCCTCGTCGTTCTCGGCCACGTAACTGAGTTGCGGCCAGGTGGTACCTAGGCAGAGATAGAACTTCATCATGTAGTTCTCGGGCAGGCACAGCAGGTTGCAGTGGTGCATGCTCAGAAAGTCCTCGGGCCTGGCACAACGGATGTTCATCGTGCAGGTATATTAATTTCTGTTTGCTGCTCCTTCGGAATGAAACTCGTTTGTCAAATGAAAATTATATTGGGAAAACAGCTAAAAGATGTTTGACATTTGTCGCCAGGCCAACTAATATTTTCCAACCTCAATAACAACCCGTACTCATCGTCATTACTTCTTTTTAATTTTAGTTACGCTTTATCTGTTAATTAATTACAAAAACCTAATGCACAAAAATGCAAAAAAACGTCGAAACATGCGCACCTCAGCATTTATGGTTCAGCAACAATGTCCGTCGTGACCGCTGTGGTTGTGGGAGTGTCCGTGTCCGCTGGATCTGTACGAGACCTTATTATCCCCGCCAGACGTTTCCTCGTCGCCCGCCTGCTTTGACTTGACCTGGTCCTCGTCGGCGAATTCACTGAGGTCGCGCCGCATGGCGTAGGCATCCTCGCCGTCCGCATAGTACTTGGGCTCCACCTCGATGATCTTGAACTTGAGCGAGTTGGCGTAGAGGTTGAGGGCAGCCCGGTTGCTCTTACGCACATGGAGCGACACATACTGCGCGTTGAAGCACTCGACCATGGCCTGCGAGGCCTGGTTCATCAGCTTCTGGGCCAGGCCGAGGCGGCGGTAGGAGCGCTTCACCGCCAGCGAGGTAATGTGGCCGTGGCGGCTCTCCTCGTTCGGCTCCGGCTCCTCCATCTTGGCCAGAACGTAACCAACGATGCTGCCCTTGTCGTCCTCGGCCACGTAGCTAAGCTGTGGCCACGTGAGGCCGTGGTAGAAGTAGTACTTCATCTGGTAGTTCTCGGGCAGGCACAGCAGGTTGCAGTGCTGCATGGTCATCAGGTCCTCGGGTTTCGCGCAACGGATGTTCATGGTGTGGCTGTTACTGCGGTTCGGCTTGACGGTTGATATCGGCTAGTCTCGGCGAGCTTTCCTCGCTCTGCCCGGCTGCTGTGGATGCTGTAGGTTCTGGTGGTGATCCCAGGCAAGTGGCTGCTGCTCCTCCGGCTCCTCCTGACCCAACAACTCGCGCACGAGACGAAACTTTGACAAAAAAGCCTTCCAGATGAGAAACCAGCCTGCAACGTGATGGATAATCGTATTTCTGGGTGAGTAACAGAACGGAGTTCGGAAACTGGACTCCCACTATGCGTTATCGTTTGCGGGCGCCTGCTTACCCAACAAAATAATGGCTGCGACGAAACTAACAGAGGCTAATATGGTAAAAATGAAAACCAAGCCCGTTTGCAGGGACATTTCAAGGGGAAGTTGTGAAATTGTCAGCTCTAAACATTCAAATAAGGAAGGGGATGAGTGTGGAAAATTAAAAACTACGGGTAAATTTTTTAAAACTCCTCTTTCTGACAGCAAAAATAAAGGATTCTTTAAATTTTGTGTGGTTTCTGGTGCTTTCACAATAAAAAACAGCTGTCATGCAAGTGTGACCGTTTTACCGAACTCAAAAACCCACAGGTCTGACTATTGATGCCTAATTGGGAGATTACAATAAAATTAACAACAAATTATTGAAGAATAGACATTAAATTAAAGTTATTTATTAACTTCTGTACGTAGGAAATTCCTTTTTGGGGTTCATTTGGTTTTAAAGGGTTCCCACACTCGCAACTATTGTTGCCACCAAAAACCACATGGAGTTGCAAAATCAACTAAGCAGCCTTTGCCGCTGTAATATAAGTCAGGCTGTTAATAAGACACTATTGGAAATAAGCTAACGATACTTATTGTCCCGCACTTGGGTTAGTTTTTATTTAATATCCACCTTGCTTATTAATTTATTTATTTTTCGCGAACGAGCACACTTCTTTCACACTTATACACCGGCACCAGTGTTACCAAACTTGAATCCAAAAATATGCTTAATGTGAAATATTGAAACTATATGTTTAATTAATTTGTTGTTTACATATATTTGTAATATAAGGCTAATTCCAATAAAATAAATATTGCTAGAGATTTTATTTTAATTTTTTTTTAAATAAATCTATACCTTACTTATTTTTTACATCACAATATACCGTCCCTAAAATACCAAAATGTATCATCATTTCTGTATGCATGTAAAAACAGCTGATTACAAGACACAAGTTGGCAGCACCTCGCTGGATTCTAATTTTAAAAACACAAAGTTATTGAACAAATGCAATTTTAGACTAAAATAACGCAAAATGCAAGAGTTTTCGGCCAAACGCGATGCACTATTCGCGTGCCTCGACGATGCCAGCAAAGAGCTGAAGGGCACGGCCCTGGATCAGAGCAAGGCCAGACCGTATTCCATCAACGCTCTCGACCGAGGAAGTAAATCCGGAAACGCGTCCGGATCCGGACAGGTGATGAACTACCGTCACGGACGCAGCATTGAGGCAGGCCTCGAACCGGCAGACGGCAGTTTGCGACGGATGCGTGGGAAGGAGAGCATTTTCAAGAAGCCCGAGCTGCCCATCGGTCGGTGTTTGAAGCCTCGAAAAACGCCGGATTACCAGGTGAGATGAATGCCTTCTAACCATACAAGAGCCCCCTTCAAGTACCTTGGACTTGCCTACAGATAAATCCCCACAAGTGGAAGAAGTACTCCTTGGCCGACGTCGATATCTCCGATCAAAGCAACTCGGCAGCCGCTTTGTCTTTCCTGCGGGAAATGGATTCCCAGCGGGAAGCTGAGGCAGGTGACATGGATTCCCAGGATGCCGGCGGCAAGATTGAGTTCAAGAAGACCAGCAAACTCAATCGCAATCTCAAAAAGTTGCAGGCGGAGGAAGTTAACGATGTCGAACTGGACAAGCCTCGGTTAAGAGGCTCCAAGCTAGTGATGCCCGAGTATGTTATAGGCCAAAAGGCGCAGAAACAAAAGAAATCCAAACCCAAGTCGAATCAAAGTCGTGCCGCGGGGAAACTTCAGCTTTCTCACTTGGCCGAGGAAGACGAACAGGATGAATAGGCTATGGATTTTAGGCTTACTTTCATTTTAATCTTAGTAGTTAATATTTAAGAGTGTAAATAGAACCCAATCCTTTTCAGCTTATTAAACATCAAGGTTTTGTCTAAAAATGCAGAGATTTATTCTTTAAGTATACAAATCGTTTCTAAGAGTAGACAAAATTGTAATACATTTTACTTAATATTTTAAAAATCCCACTCTGTAGAGTGAAAATGTTTGCTTGTGACAATGATCACTTGGAAAGACATAATTTTCCCACCCCACACTTTGGGGTACTACAATATGCATTCGATATGAAGGAAAATTAGGGAGTATTGTCTCAGAGTATAAAAGAATACAAACATATATAGCACGCGGCACAAAACACATAATCTAAAGGACATACATAAATGCGACGACGATACGTACATAAATACGGTTGTGAAATGCAAATAGTCAGTCGGGGGAATGCTTTCAATATGGGCAGTGGCTGGCGCGGCTACTCCTTGTAGAAGCCGGGATTGAAAAAGAGCTTCTTGTTGAAACCGAGATTATCGAAGGCGCCCGTCTGCATGGAACCCTTCAGAGTGCGCATGGCGCCCACCGAGGCGTGCGTCTTCTTCAGGATGTCCTCGAGGTGCGTGTCGTGGGCGTGCTTGGCGAGCATGTCGCACAGCGTCTGAATGTACCAGCTCCCGGTCTCGGGATCCCTGTGGGTCACATACCCGGGCGTATTGGCATGGCACACCAGTGTGTCCGACAGCGTAGCCACCTTCGCGCGGGAAACACCCTCCGTTTCGACCTCCCGCTCCTGCGGCTGCACCGCAACGGATGCTGGCACCATGGTTTCAAAGTGATTATTCGGCTGACCCTTATCCTCCTGCTCGCCGCGGCAAGACGGAAATATTAGCACCTTTGGCTTGTCCACCAGATACGGACTGACGTTCGCCTGGAAGTGGCTCATAATTATGTGCGTATCAGCCACGGATCCATCGCGGAACTCCACCTTATCAATCTCCTTCACGCGATTGCCGTGCGTCATCAGCACCATCACGAAGCACTCAGTGTTCTTGGCGTACGTCGACGACGTCACCTGGCGCAGCACATCAAAGAACTGCTGCTGATTCATGTTATCGTAGGCAAATACAACGAAGCCCATTATGCGGAACAGGTGTATCAGGGAGTTGCTGTCCACATGAGCGCCATTCCGCCTCCTTTCCGGATTGGGGAAGTCGATGATGTTGACCATGAACAACACTCCGCGGTTGTGACGTGACTCCATGGGATATGTTTCCAACAGCTTGTCGGTATGGATCATTGTTGACATTATCACCTCCCGCGTACCCTCGACGGGCTCTGTGTAAGGCGTGAGTGGTCCCAGGGGATCGCCAAGGGGCTTCTGCAAGGGTAGCGGAAACGCGATAAGAAAATGTAGAGCAACAAAAAAAAAGCTGATAACATTTAAAAAAACGTGAAAGAATGCAGAATGCTCTATTAAAACGCATTATGAATTAGTCAGTTTTTGGACAAACTTGCAGTTAGTACATTAAGACATCATTATGATGGCATCATGTGGTGAAATTCAGGGAACAGGAGTATTTACGGGAGTCCCCAAACTGGTTTTAGCCCCCATAGAAAACGGGGTAAAGCACTTGAAGTTTGTGGGAAAGGTATTTGTTTTTGCTTTCGGGTTTAGCTTATCGACTGGCCTTGACGGGTGATTCATATATACCAAGTGGGTTAATGACCCTAGCCACTGGAGAAATGAGTGGGATAGGTAACATTTTTTTTATTCGTAACCTACTGATGGCAAGGGGGTTATATGCATGACATAAAGCGTATCTTTACTAATCAAAATCGAAGAACTCACCTTGCTATAGCAGGCTCCTTCCGCCTCCGGCGTTTTGGTATCCACAATGTCCGCCGACCTGCTGTTTGTTTTGCGCTCAGTGATCGATATGAAGGGCACCCTGGCGGCGGCATCGTCGACGGAAGCTAGTAGCTCGGCGGCTTCCACGCTGTTCACCTTTCGCAGGGCAATTATCAGCAGGTTGTAGGCGTTGGGTCCGCGCTGAATGACCTTAAGGAAGAGCTTGCGATGCTGCTCCAACCGGACATCCTCCTCGTCCATGTTGAAGCGCTCGCCGTTGAGATCCTCAGCGTTGCGCAGCATCTGGGTGGACATGATGCCCTGGCGGACGCACTCGGTGGCAATGCGGCTGTAGTCTGTCATCTTTACCAGCCGATCGAGGTTTTGGCGGATGTGGTCGCGGTGCTTCTTCAGCATTCCAATCTCGCGTTCGGGTGGCTGCATTCCGAAGTTGTTGTTTTCTTGTTTTATGGCTTAGTTGCACTTATTTGTAAGTCGAAGGACAGCGGCAGTGTTCAATCTCCAATTGGCAGTGATATTGGCAATGAGTCACCTCAAGGTTTTTCCGTGACTGGCTTTTGGCTTTGGCACTCGGTGTTCGCGTCTTTGTCCCCTCTCGGGCTTTGTTTTCGTTGTCGTTTGCGCTGGCGGAGAAACAGGCACTAGCGCGGGGGCAGCACTGGCAGGGTCCTTATTTTTTCAAAAGCAAATTAAGTATTTATTGCACTGGGATAATATTGCACAAGGATTTTCAAGGATAAGATTTCTTTTGAAACAAAAGGATCAGTGCTAATGCTCTCTCTCTCGTTCGCAGCCGTTCGTTGTTTCTCTCGCGTAGACTAAATTCTAAGTGCGGATCAGTGTGGCCGTTGGGCGCGCCTTAAAAAATACCGCCCTTCAAAATACCGCCGTTAAATACAAAATACCACCCTGCAACAAAAAACCAGTTAGCAGCTCTTCTTCCACAGCTGATTTTATTTTGAATTGAAATTTTGCGAAAAATAAACAGACAACTATTAAAATGGAAAACGAACCCGCAGCAAAAATCACTCCTAATACCGGTGTCCTTAAGAGAGACCTCAAGAGGCGTTTGGAGAGGTTCCTGTACAAAAAGGGCTACTCGCAGGAAAACCTCCTGGCAGCCTCCAAAATCCGCGACCAAGACCACTCGAAGGAGGTGCTCGGTGAGTTTCCAAGTCTATCAAATACTTTAGCAATATAACTAACAGCCATCCAGCCTACGTGTCTAGTATGTACGACTGGGCAAGCGAAAGAGTCGCCGACTGCGACTCCGTCAGTCTGAACAACATCACCCAGTGGCTGGAGCTGATGAGGACCGCCGATCTCTCAAATCGCTGCGAATTCGAGGCGGCGGCAGTTGTGAACTCCATAGTTATGAATGAGGTAAAGCCACTGCCACAGGATCTAAATGGCATTGACCTGAAGTAAGAATAAAGCTAGTTTAAGTGTTTAAAGTCCTTTAAACATAAAATATGTGTATTTCAGTGAGGCCTACACATTTCTGGAAAATGCGCTACTGGGCCATCCCCAGAAAAAGCTAACTGAAGCCACCAAGGCGTTTATGTCCAAAGAAATTGAGGTGAGTTATCCCTAGTGATAACAAATTTCCTTTAATATTAAAATATATATAACCCCCAGCTTCTTATTGCCGAGGCCAACACCGATGACTCGGACGATGTGGCACGGAGCATGGGACAGAGTCTGTACCACGAGCAGGAGTACGATTATGTGGCGCAGCCCAACAAGGCTAGCCTGGATCCCCTGTTCCTGGACGAAAGAGAATAATTATAGACCGGTACACAGCTTAATCATTTCCACACATTTATTAAACATTTAAATTCAAGTTTTGTTTTTATATACGTACATTGTCACATTTGCATTTGCACTTTGTCGCTCCAATATCAATCGATTCCTCGCTCTATACATAAGTATTACTATGCTGAATGATGCCCCGAACCATTGTACGTATTAGTTAATATTCGATAATTACACTCATAATTAAGTACTTGACTATAAACAGCTTTAGCACATTTAAAATCTAGAATTCCTTTAGTTGTACACGATTACTTCAAGTAGGTGTAAGTACACGAGTATAAGAAAAAGTTAAGGTTAGGGTTCCTTGGCCTTTGGATTCTCTCAATTGCATAACATTTATTGTGCATGATTGTTTTCAATGGTTGCTTGTCGCCAATAGCGTTGCATAGACTAGAGTATAGAGAATTGGTAGTTTAGTTTTTGTTTTGCTTTGACTAGCTTTGTTTTAAACTTTAAGAGGCATAAAAACAGTGGAGTGCTGCTTGACTCTCATAGCATCACAATAGAATCACAAGAGACAGAGTTGGCTACGTTTTGCTTTTGCATTTGCATTTGCATATTCAATTTCATTTCAGGTTCTAGGATGTCACACACTTACGATAAGATAACCAAAGATGATTCCACATACATACGTTCAAAGTTACATATACAAATTCGAATACAAATATAATACCCTTTAACATTAACCGTAGTCGTAGTGTTCAATCAATCAAATGCAATTCAATAATGTACATAATATAACTCTTAAATGTTCAGTCCAGTTTGAGCTTTTGTTTTTCCCCTTCTTCTTGGTTTCTCTTTAGCTTGTGTAATTAATTAATTAAAATTAAGTAAATCTAATTATTTATACGTACGATTAAACGCTAGTAAACCATATCGATATGCCTGGTCCAAGCTCCCGAAAGTGTAACCGAAACGAGCGTCAACAACTAAAACTAACTAAGACTAGGACTTAACACAATGCAAAGCAGATTCGGGTGCATGGCAAGGATATGCTGGAGTTTCAGGATCATTAGATCGTGGCATCAACCAAATGCAGATCCCGCGGGATCGAACGAACACAACACAAACGCAACAGCAACGAATAATTATTATAATTGTTAAAGTGTATTGGCAAAGAGTGTCGTGTCGGTAGAATTTTGATTGTCCCGTTCCCGTGTCGTGTTACTCAGAGCATAGTTCATTCGTGTATATATATAAGGTAGGTTTCAGCGTGTCCTAGGTAGAGTTCGCCGTTCCTTCTGCTTGTATACATATATATAAATTCATATTTGGTTTCTATTTGCCGCTAAAACATACCACACAACAATGATAATCGCTTAATTGCCGCTTTTGTAATGAATACATCGAAGACTTCTCCACTATATGGGTAGTTTCAGGAGTTTACCATTTACCACACATCTATACAAATTGACTATAAATCTGAGAGATTGAGTTGTTGCCTCCGTTAATCTGTTTCAGGATTCGTGTGTTCACCTTAGTAGTAGTTTTGAGTATGGTTTACTGGTCGTTTTTGGCATATTCCGCTTGAACAGTGTAATTATTTGGTTTGGAATGGATTGGATGATGTGGCGGGGCAGGCTGGAACTCTCGATCAATAAAAATATCCTTTCATATTTGTGGTTAATTATGTATATTCATTTTGATTGCGTCTGCCGTAAAGCTCTGGGATAAATTTGATTCTTTTGATGCCTAGGTACGTCGTACAGTAGGTACTCGATTTCGATTGTAGCTAATTGCATATTAATATTTGAGGTGTTTATGTTTATGCTCTAGGGATATGATATATGCTGAGAAAAATAAAATTGGCGCACAAATCTGATGCTTTATGATATGATATCGTTAATAAAATGCTTTAAAGAATTAGAAAAATATCAGTATGAGGAATATTTGACGTGTACTTTGGGCGTAAACATTTATAATAAATATATTTATGTATTATTAAGGGGCTTCTATGAATTGATTGCATTCTGCATAGTGTTCTCTGTAGATCCTTGGGGATTGTGTGTTTGTGTGTGTGTGTGTTTGACACATTTCTCTTGTGGTTAAATTACATTAAGTTTGCGGATTACCTTTGTTGCTTTGGTCACATCGAATTGGATTGGCTAACAACATTTAGATTGGTTTTAAGCTTGCTCTTGGTATACGTTTACAATGTCATAATTATATAACGCTAATATATATATAATATATTTGTTAGTTGATTACTGGTGTTTCATAAATGGACCGAAATTGCATTGAAAAGTAATTGGATTCTTTTGAATGTTATTTTTTCTGTATTTCTTGCGTTCTTAGTTACGTCCGGAGAATAGTTGATACTGTAATAGAGTTGTTGCAAGATCATAATTAGGCCATCAATCTGGTTGATTTCAAACGGTTTGTCAAAATACATAGAGATCTAGTTTTGGTAGTATTGTTACAATAAGTGGGTATAGCTAGCTACTGTTACGAAACGGGGAACTGCTGCAGCTACTTAATGCCGGAGAGTATTGCTCGTTTATTACGTAAATTACGGGAGTTACGGATACGGGAAAATATACACCAAATATTTGGAGGCGGGAAGAGAGAATGGGGCGGGGCACACACAGAGTACAATTGTATTATAGGGATTATCAATATATTAGCAAAACAGACATCGACATCGGTTATCGGTATTCGGGAGGGTTCGGTAATCATGCATCGATTCTCGGGACTGCTTCCGGTTTCCGGTGGTAATACATCTGGGATCTGGTGACTGTTTCTTTTGGTTTTCTGGGTTGAATGCAAACTACGAACATCTATCTAGGGTCAACTTACGGCTAGGTGTACGTGTCTGTGTTGGAACGGTTCGGATCGGTTCGGACTTCCGCCGGATGTGAGTGACTACAAAACTACTACTAAGGTACAATTGTGGATGAGTGTGGGTATTATCGGGATGGAGGGGGCTTTACTTCCGGGGACTTACGTTTCGGCAGAGTTAAGCCTGTCTTAGGTAGCGGTAGTTACTCTTTTCGATCTCACCCAGTTTGGCATTAATGTGTGTATATGTAATTCTTAAGGACTTGTCGCACAATCTACGCACATTTGGAATGCGAGAACCTTTGAACTCTTAAGGCACATTTCGAAGTATAATAATCATAATGACAATCATATAGGTACGACTTACAGTACAGCGAAAGCAAATGGAAATAATAAAATGCACAAGCGGGGTAAGGGTTCCGGGATAACTAGGTTTTGGGGTTCACGGGGTCAAATGTCAAAGCAACACTGATTGTGCAAAAGCCAAGTATACATTTAACAGTTACAATAAATTCGCAATGACTTAATCGTAGTAGAGTAAAAATACAAAGTACAAATGCATATAAACATCTGGTAAGTCGGTAAACAGATTCATATAGTTCAGATTCAGATCGATATATGTATATAGTGGGTATGCAAGATAGCGGGTAGCAGCCTTCTGAAGCCTTCAGTGTCAGTCAATCAATCGAGTTTACACATATATGTATGTATATATATATTGTACAATATTTCCGCGATCAGCAGTTTAATTCGATTTGTTCTCAGCTCGAGGTTTCTCTCATTTCCTTATATATTTCTCAATTTTCGGTTGTTCTTGTTGTATTTCCAAAATATTTATATAGTGCAGTTCAGATGGGCAGAAAGTAAAATGGCAAGTCAAGTAGTACAGAGACATTCATAACGTCAATTCCAATACACTTAGGAACACCACAAATATATTGTACAGCTGCGAGAAAGTTTAGAAATCATTTGTTTTGCAAGATATTAAAAATAAAATATTGCAGGCACAGAAATAGCATGCATTTCAACGGTGTGGTTTCTTATTTAGCCTTCTGTTTTCTATAGTTTAAGCTAAGGATATCAGTTTCACCTATGATTCAGCACAAGGTCATTTATGGAGTCTAAAGGCTTCCCTGCCATTATGGTTTATTTTCATGCATTTAAGGTCCTTATTCTTTTATATTAACAATACTGATTGTGGAAAACATTTTTTCTTTAGATGTAACTTTTAATATTTAGCAGAAAACTTCAAAGACTTTGATAGTAAATCGGACAAACGGGTAACAAACTGTTTTAATAGCTTTCAAACATGAGAAATAACAAGCCAAGAAACCATGCAAGAAATAATATACAAAAGAGTTTGAAATCAATCTGAAAATCATAAATAAATCTATCAAATATAGTACCTGGATTACCGCAATGTACAGGAACTTAATTGTATTAACTTAACGTATACGTTACTAACTGTAGCTTTCCTATCTCATATTTCGTTTGGCGAACATTAATCCAACACTAATCCAATAAATTCATGGTGCAGGTGCTTAGGCTAAACTAACTGGTAATATGTGAGCTTTAACAATAACACCACTGCCACGGTCGCCAAAAAAGGCGACGGGATTTACGAGTTCAGGGACAAGGATAAAGGATTCAAATGAAGTTAGCATCACGTTCCGCACATAAACACTACGCTAATACACACACATGCAGCGGTGGTGGTAGTGTCTGTGTGTGGGCGGGAAATCGGGGGATCTCTCAAATTGATTTTCCAATCACTAATCGAATTCGATTCAATTCTCGCGTCCGGCTTTTCAGGGCGAGAGAGAGAGAGAGAGGAGCAGGAGTGGCAACAACTAAGGTAATCAACAGTGTCAATCAATATCAATAATAATAAATGTAAATAGCTGTTAGTAAGTAAGTATCCAATTGGGCTATGTGGCGGATAACCCGTCATGATTTTTCAGATATTTGGTATATTGGTATATTGGTATTTCAACATTAACACTTATGGTACATACAAATATAGAGGACTTGAATAAATTCGCCAAAAAACAACAGTTGTATTCGTTCTATTAGTATGCATATAAATATTAGTTTGATAATTGGTTTTATGTTTACTCTTTAGCATCGACCGTAAGTAAGTAAGTAAGTATGACTAGGCTATAGTATAGGTCTCACATAGGTACATTCATATACATAAGTTGATTCATTCCTTGATTGTTTTCTTTGCTACATTTTACCCTCTGCCCCGCTTGCATATACAACACATGATTCAGATTTCAGATTTCAGATTCCATTTCACTCGAATTCAAATTCGAATTCGATTCGATTTGATTAGCTTTTGATTCGTTCTTGATTCGATTTGATTCGATCTTCGGTTTTCAATTCCGTGGCGGATTGAGATTGAGATTCATGCTCCGCAGCTTGGCCTTTAACCGCACGTTGTTGAGGCTCTGCTGGTAATTGAGGCTCTGCTGGTTATTGAGGCTGTAATTATAGCCGTAGTTGTAGCCGTAGCCAGAGCCCGAGCCGGAACCGAGCCCCGAACTGTACTGGCTGGTGCTGGCTGAACCGAAGCCGTATCTGCCGGAATCGGCGTTGGCCGGAGCCCCGCCGATTTCGTTCAGATCGTACTATTGACTGAATGTGATATTGAGTGACGGACACTTTCGGACGTTGCTGTTGCTATTGCTGTTCCGCGTACCGTTGACCCGCAACAGCGGCACCGGACTCACGGTGCCGGATACGGAAGTTAATTGTCTTACCATGCCGGATCCCAGCTGCTGCAGTAGGCCCGATCCGGAGCCGAGTGGACCCGATGACAGGACCGTGGACTGGCGGCGCGATCTAATGCTCTGCATGCTGGAGGAGAGCAGAAACGGGACGCTGCTCGAGGTGTTCGGCATGGAGCCACCCTGTTTTTGGGAGTACAATAAAGGAGATTTCTTTGGAAGATTAGTCAAGGCTTGTCGTAGAGGGGTATCTGTGCGAGTATATCGGGCGGATGCGATCGGGAGCGAGGCATACTCTTAAATATATAGTATATTATCTGTGCTATGTACAGGGTCTGCGATGTGCATGTGTGTGTGGTGTTGGTTGAACCCAAGGCTTACCGGTAGGTACATATAAGCTGATTGTGCTACAAACAAACAAACCAACAACGAAACCAACAAACCATCGAACAAAGCAACAAACCAACCAGCAACAAACAAACAAACAATGAAACCAAATCAGTCAAACCCGAACTGAATCAATCAATCAGTAGTCAATCGACAGACAGGAGAACAGGAGACGGTTCCAAAACATTGATACAAATAGAGGGGAACTGAATGGAGAACACATACTGGATATGCACGGTTGTTCAACCGAATGAGAACATACACATATATATTGTATATATGGATATATGGTATGTACAGATGAGGCCGAGTACACATGAGTATTTATGCATATATATTCCAAATCAAATTTCGCAATACGGGGCGCGGGCGGAGAGCAAATGAAATCAAATTACATTAACATAAAATTTAATATCAGCATACTGCGTGGGGTGGTGGGTGTGACGGTGTGTGTGGAGTGTGTGTGTGCGTGTCTAGACCTTAAATAGTGGAGAGGCATAGGAATAAAAAGGGAGAGGGGGAAAGAGTTGAGAAGAGTCTGAAAAAGAAAATTAAATGGGAGAGAGAAGAAATTCTGAAATTATGAAACGTGTACTCACGATCATGCTCCGTGCAAGCTGCGAATTTTTTTTATTTTATTTTTATACGTATAATCGTTTTTTGTTTCAATTATTATTATTTTTTGTTCGTACATGAAATGAAGAACGGAAATACACACATGAAAGAAACGCATATGTAGTGTTTTTTGTGTTCGCCTGGGCTGAATAAGGAAGCAGCCCAAGTTAACATGAATCCACAACGCGCTGCTGTTCAAAAATTCAACAACAACGAACCAGCGAAAATATACACAAAAATCTGGCTTCCGTTTATAAAATATATATATGTTTTCTTGTTAGCCATTCAAATAGTACATATACAGTAGTTAGTGTCCATGTTCATGTGTGTGTGGCATTTGGTTTTTGTTTTTTCAGATACGAACGCAACATGAACAGAGTTAAATGGAAACGAAATTAAATTAACACTGAGCACGATCAGGACATTTAATGAAGAAGTAGTTTCAGTTAGGTTTTTATAGTATAGTAGAGTATAGTATATAGTATACAGTATAGTAAAATAAGACAAAATGGTTGTATCATTTGTATTGGTCGCTGAATCGATTTATGCGTGTAAATTTCACTTTCAACGATGCTTTTATTATAATTTATATCTCTCTTCTTTTTTTTCTTAAGGATACATCTTCCAGCGAAGCCCCAAAAAGTGTGCTATGAATTTGATTGATTTTTTTCTCCGTCAATTTGATTATTTCTCTGAAAAGTCTCTCCCCCATTCATCAAATTTACATCAGGCAACTTCATTATGCCGATACTCTGGCCCGCGTAAAAGCACTTTGTATATACTTAGTGGAAATCATAATGAGATACGTAGGTAGGTAAGGAAATAATGTGGAACACCGAAAAAGACAACGAAAAGGGGATAGAGTCGGCGACTGCATTATATATACACCATACTGGATATTAGCATGAGCTTAGCATGAGCTATTCCACCCGAAAGTCCCCAGAGACAGAGAAAGAGAAAGGCAGACAGAGAACGGAAGTACAGGCAGACACAGTTGAAGAACAGGACTCTTGAAACTGAAGGCGAACCACACGGAAAACAATAAGTTCAAAAACGAGTTGAGACCAAACAGAGATGAATACATGTACAGGAACAGCAGCAAATGCACAAAACATATCGGAAATGGAAATGATAATGAAAACGACAAAATAAATAAATAAACCAAAAATATATACAACAGGTTTTCCATCCAAAAAAACAGCACAAGAACGGATACGAGTACGAGAGATTTAGGCGCAAGTCAAATTCATATTCATATTCAAACGCAGTTGCAGTTGCAGTCTCAAAATACGAGTACATTTCGAATAAAAAGGCCGGCGAGCGGCGAGTGCGAACGAGCGAGCGAGCAATAGAAACGAAAACGGAAACGCATCGCCCGGCTTCCGTTCGCCATTTTGATTAGCAGTCGTCGACCATTGTTCGAGTGAGTTCGTGTGTGTTGGTAGTGGGCTTAGAACAGGACAGAGAGGTTAGCTTCGAGTGCTTTTGGAGACGACATCGACAATGAACAATGAAACAACGACAATGTTAACAACTTGACAAGACAAAAGTCCAAATTCGATGCTGGCTTTAAGTGCTGCCGATAACTCGCACAAGAATGTCAAACGGATCCGTAAAAATAGGCCCAACCATGTGGTGACAGACTTATACCCTTGAAGAGACGGTTTTTAATGGTTTTATTTATATTTAAATAGTACTTTTATTATTTCATTATATGTGATTTTTATTATAATTAAATTAAATTAATTAAATAACTATTGTAGTTATTAGCAGATAATAAAATTTTTTAACAATTACTTTTGAATTTAGTAATCACAATTAAATTTATCATTTATTCTTCTATTTTAAAACTCTATTTTTAAACTCAAATCTAATACAAAATTTTGCCTCCAAGGGTATAGTATCTCCGACAGGGCCGAAGCTTTAAGTGTTGTTCTGTAATTCTGCATTGGCATGACTGAGATTGCTTTGTTTTTTAGACTTACAACATAGACCGAAGTGGAGGGCACCGATAGACTCGATCCAGAGCTACCGCGGGCACCGTACTATAGTTTTTTTTGTTTTTGGAAAAAGAGACATAATTCGCGGAAATCGAAAGATCGACGACAACGTGATTTGTGTTATATTTAAATTTTTTTGTTGTCAAGTTTTGATTTGTATTTATTTTGTAGGTGATCGTGGGAGATCGGGGGAGATAAGATATAAGAGAGCGTGTGTTAGAGCATTTCTGTGGTAAGTATGTAGACTTCGCTGCGGGGTCAGGGGGAAATGAGCTAATACATAAACGCATTCATAACTGATCAGATTGGAAATCATAAGGCTTGGAATTATCTTTAAGAACAGAGGCAACTGAACCCAGAACGGAATGTTTCTTGTTTGCTTTTGTAATGTTCGTTTAAGAACTGTTAACTGAGAACTGAAACCTGTAACTGTTAACTGTAGTATTGTTAAGTAACTGTAAGAGCTAATCTAGGCGCTATAGCTATTGATGGCTATATATGGATAGTAGTAGAATTTCGGCGGGTTCAAAACACATGGAACATGAGCTGCTGGAGAAGCCAAACCAAGGAAACAGCGAGCGAGGCACTCAAATAAAATTTCAATAAAAATCAAATAAGGGCAAGCCTTTTGTGGCCACCGAGGGCCAATCGAGTGGCACATCGCGGAAAATAAAGCGAGAGCATATATATATACAAATATATTTATATATATATATATATAGTATATGGGGGCAGGGGGTGAAACCACAACAAACAATGGTGGCCACAAAATAAAAGCCAAACAAAAGCGGGAAAAACGAACCCAATAAATACAATAAAAATAAACACAAGGGAAATAATAAAAATCGTTAACGTCCAAATTGAAATCGAAACCCAGTGCCGGGCCAGACACAAACAACTTACAGTTGGCGGTGACAAATTGATGGTGGAGCCCCGCCGTTCCTGCGGCCCGATGCTCGAGTGCCTCCTGGTCGGCAGCCCGCTGCCCGGAGTGCCGCCCGGCGAGCTGGCGCACGAGGGTGCTATCCTGATCTTCGGAGTCATCAGCGTGTTGTCCGACAGCCGCCGGTTGGGGAACACATTGCCCACTCGCAGGAAGTTACTGTCCGGCGACGAGGGCGAGCAGCCGAACCACCAGCCGCCCAGCATGCCGGATCCTAGATGCACACAAAGATGAGGAGAGCATATTACTTATAAATCATTTGAAAATGTTTAAAAAATGCAAATATTTTGTTTTTTATTAATTCAAAATAGAGATATTCCTTAAAATATATCCATTATCTCTTAAAATATTTTTGTAGTGTCTTGTAAGCAGTTTTTCGTAGCCCAAACTACCATGTAAAGGTCCCTTTTTAAAGAATTGCTGTAATTTATTTCCTGTACACGGCTAACACGGAATGCGATTCATCATCAGATACCGTTACGCGGACATTCCACAGCCCTCTGTTGGAAAGCTAATTAAGTCTAATAATGGTCGCGGTCGAGGCCCAAAAACAGAGGCACGTAGGCGGCATATACATAGCCTCCAGTCGGCGGCGTGACCGCAGTCAGTGCCAAAAACCGACAAATCGGCAACCAGACAGACCGGCAAACCGACAAACAAACTTCGAAACGCAGCCAGCCAGGAATTTGCACGCCTGCGAATTCTGTCACTGCCAAGGACATTCGTACATTTTGCGGTTGCGGCCGCTGCACATGACTTGGGACACCCCCAGCCACCCACACCTGTCCTCATTCGGATTCCCATTCAGAGGCAATTTATGCCGAAAGTTATTAACTTGAATGCATGGCGACTGTCAAGGCTGTGCCAGCCTCTCGGTTTTCGCAATTCGATTAAGGTTTTGGGCAAACAAACTGGGAGACAAACAACTGGGAAACACATAAAGAAATAAATATATCCTTGAGGTTCTCTAAAGGAGAATTGATTTAATTTGTATATTAATTTAAACACACACGTGGCGTATACGTAATTTTTATCTAAAACCTTGAGGAACTAGAAAATCTATAGAATTCTTCCCATTGAAATCCTATATTCCACTGATTTATTATATTTTTGAACCGTGCAGTCTGCCATTTTAAAATGTTGCCTCCGCCAGTTAGGATTCCGGTTTCCGGGAACCGCAAAATGGTCCTGACCCTGTTTGTTTGTGACTTTTAAACTTGCAATATGGCAATATGCAACGTGGGCAGGTGACATCTAACAGGTTACAGGCAGCAGGTGATAGGTCAGAGGGTTCGTGCCAGGTGGTAGCTGACTCTGACCCCGGCTGTGTTGGCAAATTGTCAGCCCCGGCCGGAGCTCAGTCCGGCTGAACAGCCTCGTGTCTGCGGGCGATTAGGGCCATCATAATAAATCATCATTAGGGGCGAAAGTTCATTAAGTACAAGCACTGCACACAGCCTGTACATGTTGTTACCATAGCAGATAATGCCCGGCTGCGGGCGGTGCTTTTGATTTTCATGTTGGTTATTATAAAATTATCATTGCCAGGATAATACAATTAAATGCCGGTCACAATGGCCCTACACTGGGTCCGAGACTGAGCCCAAGACCGAGCTCGCTGATTAGTGGGCAGAACAAACGGGCTCCTGTCACGTTCGATGAATATCAATTCGAAATCACGACGAAATTTCCAATTATACATGCCCACAGGCGGCTACTCAGCCAGCCGAGCAACTTGGGGGGTTAGGGTGTAGGCCCATTAATATATATATATACCTTGGGTGGACAGTTTAGCTTGGCTTTGACAGATTTCTTAGACCCTAAATAATGGTTTACACTTCTCCCAGACATTAAATATAAGCAGATTATGCATAAATTTGCATTAATTACTGCTTAAATTGTATAGGTGTAATATCTATAATGTAATTTACTGAAGTCCTTAACTTTATTTACTCCTAACGGATAATGTCTTACCGCCAGAGTTCTTGCGGGCCATGTCCTCGGCACTGGACGTCTTGCGTTGATCTATGCGCAAGTTGGGTATGTTGAAGGGCGGCGCATTCATGTTGTCCGTGGAGAACTGGTGACGCAGCGTGCGGTGCCTTTCCGGCGAGGCCATCGACAGATTGTCCAGCTTCAATTTGTTCCTCTGCTGCCGGTCGATTGCCTCCAGCATCTGCTGCAACACCTGCAACAACAATAGGACGCGGGGAGTTGCAGCCTGAAATAACTCGGAGTAGCCTCCTGCCGCCACTCACCTCCAGCAGGTAGCAATATTGCTCGAAATTGAGTGCCGGATTGACGGTGTGCGGTATGAGCAGGGGCAGCACGTTGGTGGCCATGGTCTCCACGGTCAGGCCGTACGTTTTGTCCACAAACAGTTTATGATAGATGCCTGCGAAATTCAATTAAGAGATGTGGGGTTACTTTCAGGTGGGAACAAAGGCAAGAGGGGTGCTCTTCAGCCAGTAAAAATGCACTGGGAATTGTGGAAAGCAGAAGGTAGTAAAGCTACGAATAATTAGAACTAATAAAAGATGGCTTTACAAATTAATTTCTATTAAGTTTCCTTTAAAGACTAAGAAATTAACTTAAATAATTGTTTAACAGCAAATTAAAGCCTCCAAGTCACCATAACAATATTAATTGCTAAGTAAACTATATTTTCTTTAATTATTAAAGCAAATATTTTCTCAATTTGAAAGAATAAATGAAAATTAGTAAGCACTCTGCAGGCTATTTGTGTTAATCCATGTTTGCCACCAGATAAGCCGGTGTAAAACCTGCATTGTTTCAAACGCGCCGACGGTGAAATTGTGTGCGAATCATGGTACATTAATTAGTTTTCGATAATCGACTGGAAAAACAATGGCCCACTGGCACTGAACTGGAAAGTGGTTGCAACTGCCAAGGGCATTGTCTGTGGCTCAACTTACGCACAGTACGCATGATGATATCGGGATCGGGAATCCTTATGTTCGCCAGCAAAGGCAGTACCTCATCCATGACCTGTCCCAGAGAGAGGAGGAGGAGAAAAACAGCTGTTATATGAAAGATTTTACATGGGGGGACACGACTTTTAGACCCACCTGCGCCCGCTCCATGCGGTCCATTACCCGCTCAATGCACATCAGCACGTTTTGGACTATCTTCGGATCTGTAATGTTCTTCTCGAACACCAGCTTCACCTTGGGCAGCACCATGCGGCGGATGGAGAGCTCATCGATGCTATCAAACACATTGGCCACGGCCACAACGGCAGCACTCTGGGGGTTTGGTTTTGGTTTTATAATTAAAATGTAATACAAGTCTGAACAGCGGGTATACTAAGGGTAGTAGGATGAGCCCTAAATCTGTATATACTTTAGAAATATGTTATCTATTAAATGAATAAAATAATAAAGAATATTTGTATATATAAAAAAAGGATGTCTACCCAGGGTTATGCTTTTTTTCTTTAGAAAATATTACATAGTATTTTCTAATATAATTTTCTATGTAAGCACCAAGAAACGAGAAACCTCTGCTACTGTTTTTTAAAAAAGAAAAACAAATGTTGAAATTAAAAGGAAATACTTTTCTTCCTTTTAAACCCTAAGCACATAATTAATATTTAAATAACCTTCTAAAAAAATTCCAAGATGTCATTTATTTCCTTATAAATTAATATCTAATTCACAAATTTCCTATTCCTTGGCAGATGCTATCATAAAAAGCTCCACCAAATGCTCTCTCTCCTTTTAATGAGTGGTTAAATTTTCTTTTTATATTTATTGAATTTTAATTTCTCCCACTCCAAGGAGTCCAAAATTGCGGAAAGAAAATGTAAATTTCACTTGCTCTGTCACTTTTATACTCTGAGTCAGCGTCTGAGTCGCAGTTAATTAAGAAATTGCTGCTGTAATTACACAATCAGCTCCGTCAACCCATTTCCATTCGCATTCGCATTTCCATTTTCCTGACTGTCTGTCTGGCAGTCAGTCGTCTGCAAGTCTCCCAGCCTCGAAGTCTCCGAGAGTCTGCTGCTGTGTCTAAGGTGATTTGCATATCCGAGTGGAGCACTCACCTGCACTTGTATCGTGGAGCCGTCGAAGGAGCAGAACAACATTGGCATTATGTCCGTGGTGACATCCTCCGGCTTCGTCTTCTCGATAATCAAATGCAAATTCTCAAGTATCGTAACGCTGGCCTGAATGGATTTCGGTGTATTGTAGACGACTCTAAGTGAGATGGAGCAGAGAAACATCACAGATTTGATTAGAAACTTTTTGCTATTGGCTTGAGTTCATATATGTGGCAAACATTAGTCAACAAAATAGGAAATTAAAGCCATAATAAATACAAATTTAATATTTTAAATACAAATTGCTCTGAGATCCATTAATAAACCATCGACTCTTGGGTATTTCTGGCTTCTCAATTCAAATTCCGAACTCCTCAATGTCTAGTGTTGCCGAAAATAAACGCATTATTCCAAGTTTCATTGTGTGGGCGCGTGTGAAAAGTTCTTTGGGGCCAAGTTATTTCTTTTTTTGGCCGGGTGTCAATAAGCGTCTTACAAGTGGCCACAAAGTTTGTCGTCAAGTTTCGGCAAAGTAGTGAGCGCGAACCCGAGCGGGCTTTTGTGTGTCTTACTAATTTATGCACAGCTCCCACAAAAGGTGAGCACTCCTCCACGCCCCTGGCACCCCTAGGACATACATAGTTGGGGGAAAGTTCACCAGTTGAGCTCTATAAATTACAATATGAACTGTCGCCCGCCTCACTGGGCGCAATAAAACGTCATGAAAATTGAATAACAGAAAAAGTGTCGCGAAAGTTTTTCAATTGTTCAAACACAAAGTTCGTATCGCCGACAGAAGAGAATAGAGAAAACAGCGGAAGCTGAACAAAGACAGGATTGGCTTCAACCGGACTTTTCTGTGTTGTATTAATATATTTGAATAGAAAAAATCTACAAGAGATCTATTTAAATTACATTTGCTTCTGGTAATCTATATAAAGGCTATTAAAGTCACTTCAAGAGATGTCTTTATTAATTATTTTGAGGTACTTAAACTATGTATTTTTCTGTTAATAAACTAAATGCTAAGTCATTTTAAGTCACTAAAAGTAATCCTTAGAGCACACAGCTAGTTTGTAATATTAAATTAACATTTTCCTACCCGCCTCTGACTCTATAGTTTGCCAACCTTTAAGTGCCCATTGTTACCTCTAATTCCCTGCCAAAGCATTCTATAAATACAGCAACCAGCATCCCGAACCCATACTCACTTCATGGTGGCCGACATAAGGTTGTCGTACTCCGTGTGCGTGGCTTCCTGGACAAAGAGCATGACCGGCTGCAGGACCGCGGCGAGGACCTCGTTATTGTTGATCTCCGACTTGAGCATGGGCCAGATGTTCTGCCACCAGAGTTTCTGCAGAGCAAACAAAAAAAGAAGCGAACACAAGGAATGCGGGGAAGTCATTAACCAGTCTATGTCATTTCAATTGCCAATGCTGAGCCCTCATTAACGGCATCGGACAATGGCATCCCAAAAAAGATGGACTCCTTCCGCTCGCTGCTGCCACAAAAGGCAAGACAAAGAGACAGGCATGTTACATTTTTGCAACTGTCATAAAACGGCTCGTAATTCACAAATTGTTTGGCCGTAAAGCGCACAACTTGGCGCCGTAAATGATTAATGCTCTGTCAGTTCGTTCGCCCGCAAAAACGAGATGGAGCCCCACCCCAAAAAAAAAAAAGAGAAAACACCAAAATTTGTCCAACGTGCTTGCATCCGTTTCCGGCGGAAGGAGCAGGGAGCAGCGCGCACTTACACGTGGTATCAGCGGCATGGCTTCTATCAAGGTGGTCTTGTAGAACTGTGACTTCTGCTGCGTGTCCTTCATGTTGACCACGTCCAGGAATTTAAGGGCATTTATAGCCGGATCGCTGTGCAAAAGGGAAATATGGCAACATTAAGTCAATGGTATTCAATGGAATTACGTTATTTTTTTAAGGGTGATACAGAGGGAAAAAACTTGAAAAGATTCTATAAATAGTTCAGGAACAATTTCATTTTTTTATTTATTGGTTGCTGGCTTAAATATTTTCACACTGCATCGTATATATAATATAAATACCAAACCGTGTATAATCGCTTTAAGTGCTTAATTGCATATATTTTTTAAACGATTGCGGCTGGCTTAGCCGGTAAATGGCATCAATTAAACATTAAGCTTCAAAATGAAGCAGAATCACCAAATGGAAAATGCCGCTGGAAAAACCCGCAAAAATTAGCTAAAGGCAATATTTATCTCTGTGCCACCGAAATTAAAATATTAAGTCCCCGCAGAGCTTTCGAACAGCGTCGGCGGCGGCGCCACAACTTTCTAAAATGGAATTGTAAATACTTTTCATTGTTATGTAAATCAAATTGTTGAAATTTAATTGCCAAAAAGTGTTTACTTTCGACCCGCATTTCCCCGCAGCATCTCCAACCCCCCTTTTTTCGCCACCCTGACGCCGTTATCTGGATGTGAACAGACGAGGACCGTAAAATGTGAAATTGCCACAAATGGAAAATAAATGTGGCATTATTCGACGCTGCTTTAGTTTCGCTTAGTTAAACAATGAAACTAAATCACATCACGTATACGCCATGCTGGCCAGCTCACTCCGCTCTCTTGTCGACTTAATCAGCGGAATCGAGCAAAAATCATATTGCCAGCGAGAAACTGAAGGATGCCAAGGATAAAGGATAAAGGAGAAAAGTTAGCTTGCCACTGATTGCCAAGACACTCGAGCCATTTGCATACGCTGCTAAAAACGCGGAAAATGTTGACAACATTTAAATTAACTTCAAAGTGCTGCCACCAACCTGACTGACTAACTGACTGGAGACTGGCTAACAACGCTGAAGAGGGATGTTTAGCTGGTTGAGCTGGAGACGGAGACGGAGATGGAAATGGAAATGGAGATGAGATGGAGCTGCTGCCTTGCCCGTGGTGCTTTTCCGCCAAAGCAAAGGGTCTGGGGGGAAGAGGAGGAGGAGGAGCACGCTGTTGCTTTCCCTGTTGGTTCTGCTGCCAAGGCTGTCAGAGTGTTTTGATGCGTAAATGGTAACAGGAAGTATATTCGTTTTATTCTAATCTGAATAAAGTCTAATTGAGTCCTGGCTAGCCATTGAAATGTAAATAAATTTTGAATAATAAAAATAATTAAATAAATATTTTTCTATAGCCTTACTTTAGATAAAAAAGAGCCTAGTCAATATATGCGTTTACCAAAAAATAAATCAAAAATGTCGAATACACTTAAGATATTTTATGAATTGAATCTTCAACTTACATTACCTATCTTATTTTATAGTAAATGGCTTGACCATGATCACTCCATGAAATTGCCCTTATGAAATACCAATTTCAATTCAATCCACAAAGCACCAGAGGCTGGCATTACCACACAATTGCCAACGTTTTGCGCTACTTTACATTCAATTCACCTATGGGGCATACTATTCACGTACATATATATTCGTGAGACAGACTGCGGTATCCCCAAGCTGAGCTACCTACTGCTGCATCCTCCCCTCCATCCTCCTTCCTCATCTGCGTCTTCCATCTTCATCTCAAGCTCCAGAGCCATCTCCATCTCCATCACCACCATCCTTGGCTTTGTTTGTCTAAACGCGGCACGTTCCCTTCCAGCCCCGTGTCCCTGTCTCTTCGGGAGGCAGGCTAACAGCTGCTGTCGTCATAAATCCCAGAGTCAGCCAGCCAGGATGCTGTGGAGGCTGCGAATGCTGCGGATGCTGGAGAGGCTGTGGAGACGGCCCTGCAATGCCACTGCCACTGCTAGTGCCACTCCTGTTCAACTACCACCACAGCACAATCAGCTGAAAAGCAACGACTTTGTGCACCCAGGAAAAATATTTAAATTTATAGAAATGTCACTAGGGAGTATTTATTTATTAAAAAACAAATAAATATACTAGGGATATCTAGGGATATTCTAATAAAATAATAATGAAAGCAAGAAGGATAACATTCAAAGCTTTCCTTAAATAAACCAAAAAACCTTTCAAAACACTGCAATTTTAATGGTTTTTTAATATACTATTTTTTCGCCCAGTGCACATCTCCCATTCGCTTTGCATTGTGTATGTCTTTCAGGTCTGATTACCGCTTTCATTTGGCAAACAGACGTAATTAAAGTGTGCGTGTGTTGGCTGGTTGACTTGGGGGAAAAAAATGAAACCTTCAATTGAATTTCAGCTACAGGTACAAATTGGCTTAGAGATTGCGTGTCAGTGTCGCCGAGGGCAAGTTCTGGGTTTTCTTCTGTGTGACTGTGCGTGTGCTCTTAACAGGTGTCAATTTCATTTGAAACTCAAACAAAAACTTTCAGCGAAACTGCGCAAATTGCCACAGTTGCCAGAGCTTCCTGTTGCTTTGCGTCTTAGCCGGAGCTGAAACTGGAAGTTAATTAATTTGGCCACTCACATGAAGTACTTGATGAGCTGCAGGAGCTGGGCGGTGGGCCTGGCGGTTGCATCCCTACTGGCCATTCTGGAGGTGGCCTCCTGCAGAGCAATTGGCAGCCGGGGCATAAGCTTGTGGACCAGATCATCCAGCTACAGAAAGAGAGAGAGAAGATTTTCAAAACTTCATAATTACACAGAGAAAAAGTAATACATATTTTTTAAATATTCTTGAAAAATAAAGAAAGTTTCCTGTGGATTCACAAAAAATTTCCTTAAAAATATTTAACTTTTTATAACTTATTTTTTCATTTAAAATAAATCATAGCCTACTTTAAGACAACTTTTAGATATAATTTAAACCTAAAGATATACGAAAATAATTATAAATGAATTTTTGGAACTATCAATTTATATTTATATAAATTTTCATATAGCATATGTATAAATTCTTACTTCAACTCTTGTTCTTATTTTATTAAAATAAAATTATCATAATTTTCTTGCTCTGCACAACCGAAATAAACTTTGCCACAACATTAGAAACCACTTGAGGACTTTGGTAGCCAGTCCAATGCCCCAGACAGGACCAAGCAGGACGAAAAGTTTTAATGACAAGCGCCCGCGGGGCGCCAGCTACCGCTCATCCTACCGCTGCTGCTCCTGCTGGCGCTGCTACTGTTCCCGTTACTGCTCCGTCACCTGTCCGCACAAGTGGCAAAATAATTAGAGTTTCGAGTGGACTTTTTGATTACATTTGCATTTGACAAAGCTGCGAATCTAATTACAGCGCGCAAACAAGCCCATCCGAGCGTGGCTCAAAACTTTTCATCCATCCAATTGGCACTTGTCGTTGCCGCCGCCAGCTCAATACCCGGGCCAGGCTCGGCTACGGCTACGGAGAAATTAGAAATTGTTTACCCACCGTTTCCAGTTGCTTGGCATAGTTGGAGGTGGAGTTGCCGGCCTGAATCAGCGGCCTTCCGCTGTTGTACACCGCACAGATCACCATTCCCAGAGAGAACATGTCGCTGAGGAGGCTGCACTTGGACGTAGACTGAGTTTCGGGAGCTAACAAATGGAGATATTAATTTTAAAAATATTTTTAGTTAGTAACGGTAAATCTGCTAAGCAAAATATGGATTTTTAAGACTAATTTTGTTAAGAATTTCGGATTTTATATATTTCAGAGACATTTTCCCACTCAATCAAAGGTTTACTCACCCATAAAGTCCAGACTCGGCTGGGCCATCTTGGACACCCTGTTGCTCCACGGCGGACACGGAATGGAGCTATTCAAATCGTTCTCGTTCATTCTTTCTGCAATCCGAATATGAAAACGAATTGCTGACCGGACCAATCCATTTCAATTTCGTACTTACCCACATATTCCATCCCGGCCAGCTTCCAAATGCCGCGCTTTGTTATTAGTATAGAAGATGGACACACATTGCGATGAATTACGTGACCGGAATAGTGCAGATATGCCAGGGCCTCGGTCAGCTGGAAAACAGGAGGGGAATGAATACTGGGTCAGGAGACGCCTGCCACTCACAACTCACCTGGAGAAAGCCGTACTTCAGCTCCATGTCCAAGAAATTGTATTCCTTGGCATGGGCAGGTCGCTGGGGCAAAGTGTTGGCCGCCGCCTGAGCCGCCGCTTGTGCCTGGGCTGCCGCCGCTCCGCCCGTAGTCGGGGTCACATTGGCGCTCTCGTAGGTCTTCGACTCCTGCAGAGAGAGAAATTTTAGGGTTACTTTATTTTATTATAAGTTTTCTGTTTAATAAATCCTACAAACTAATTACTTTCTTTGAATGTAAATAAGAATATTCTTGTTAAACTTAAAGTTAATTTTTCTTTTAAAATAAATCAGTTTATAGAATTAAATCAATTTTGTAATTTTTCCAGTGCACGATTGCGGACAGGTAATAAAGAGTTAGGGCCTAATCCCAGACTGAGCCGGTCGGGTGGCCTTAAATTCGTCTCACCCCCGCCTTCGGTTTGGATGGCAAGCTACTTTCAGATGATGGCTTTAAAATTCCCATTCAGAGCATTGCATTTGATGATAAGCCATTCAAATCTCTCGTGTTTCTGCTGCTTGTTGTTTGCTCCTGCCTGGCTTTTCTGTTTTTCCCCATAGCTTTTCCTTTTTTCCAATTTTTCGTTTGTTTTGTGAGGCAATTTGCCTGGTTGTATATGATGCGTGCATGTGAGTGTTTTTTCTTTTTTTCTTTTCTGAGCTTTACCTTTTGCAATTTTCAATGTAATTTAACTCGGATCGACTTGCCTTGAAACTAAAAACTATTCAGAAGGTTTCCCTTTCTTTTTTGTTATTGTTGAGCTGTTTCTGTGGGTATAAGTATTGTTGCTGCAAACAGTACTGGTGCAGTGCGTTTCGGTAGTGTAAATATATTCAAAGGGAGAGCTATACCTTTTATACCTTCACTGTTATGATCTTTCATAAAGTCTCGATAAATTAAAAATCCATTTTATAAATTTATTTAAAGGCTGCTTTTTTATAATATTTCCACGCATTTTAAATCTTAAAGAAATTAAATTGAGAACCCAAAACTGGGCTAAAGAGTACCAAACTCGTTTCATGGTATAACTATGAGCTTCCTTCACCACTTCCAACTCCCAAAAATTTTCTTCTCGTATTTGTTGAGCCATATTTTGACATACATCTCAACTTGTACAACTTATTCGTTGCGAAACAACAATTAATTTGAGTTAAGCAACTAACTTTATGCCGTATCCCGAATGCTTTTAGAGCTTAACCGAAAAACTAAAACTACATTTAAGTTGTGACACGCACTGTGTCCGTGTGTGCGTATCAATTTCTGAGCTGTGCTGCAGGCCGACCGAAGCTCTTTATTGACTCAATCTTGGCAGCGTAAACTTTCCCACACACACACCCACACCCAGCCATACGCTTATGGCCTGGCTAACACAGACGCGCGTCGTGTAATTCGATTTAGTTGTGTGCGAGAGCTGCGTTTGTGCTGCTGCTACTTCTGCTGCTGCTGTGTGTTTCTGTCATGCATACCCAGTACTTGCCACGCCCACCGACCACCGTCCGCCCCCATTGTGCTCTAAAGTCAAACTATGCACTTGGCTTGCCTGGAAAACTTTAACAAAACACAGAGGCAGCAGCACCAACAACAGAACAACAATCAACCCAACAATCTAAACATTGTTCCGCCATACCTGGGAAACACTAGACTGGACTTACAGTGGACATGGGTATACACAGGAAAAAAGTTCTAGCTTAAAGTCATTTAATTTTAATTCTTATGTATATATATAATTGTATTTTGAACCATTTCTTTCTATTTAAAAATTAAGAAGCATATGAAGAACAGTTCAAAAAAATTATGTTTAAAATGAGGAGCAAATTTGAGTCGAATTAAACATGATTAAAGGTGTTAGATGTCCTAACAAATCTATTTAAATTATTTTTTAGAGAATCTGAATAATATATAAATATATAAAATATTTTGTAGTATTTTTAAAATAAAGTTAACAGTTTTAAAAGACTTTTTTGAATAATAAAAAACTGGCTTAATTAAATTTTCCTAGTACCATATCTCTTTGTCTCATAATATTTTTATTTAAACCCCAGAAAAACTAAAAATAATATTTACCCCCCTTGATTTTTTCCCGTGCTTTGATGGAAAAAGGGTAGCAAAAAAAAAAAGGCCGAACCAATATAGGACTGAAAGCCAACCAGGCGACAACACAAATTGCATGTCCATGTCGCTGTCAGCAACTCAAACTCGCTACTCTCAAGTGAAACTGGGAAAAGGGCACTGGGAATATGGAGCGGGGAGGGGAAAGCTGAAAAACTAAGGCCAAAACTCACGTGAAAGGCCAGCACATTTGAGAGGCTGGCAAAGATGGGCTCCGAGGCAAAGGCCAGAGTGTCCGCACTCTCCTCGACCGTATGATAGATCTGGAGTATCTGCGGGCGAGAAGAGAAGGCAGGGGGTCGATTCAGTGCTTTGGAAAAGTAATTATCGATTGGGGGTGGGTACTGGGTAGGTGCCACCGGGAAAACAGTCACTCACCCGCGGATGGCGAAAACGCTCCAGAGTCTTCACCGAACTCTTTAGCAGCTCCGTTATGGCCTCCTTGCGTCGCGGCTTATGCAGTTTCTCTGCAATTTTCTTCTCGAAGATAAACACTGAACATTCCTGCGAAAAGGAGATCCAATGACAATTTTAAATAATTGGAATAATTGAAAGAAAAATGGAAAAGACAAGGAGGTTATATGTATTTAAATAAGATTTGTTGAGTAATTTCAAAGAATAATCTCGCTGGTTTTGACAGGCTTTTAAAATATATTAAAAATTAAAATATTAAAAAGAAAAATTGCTTTAATTAGTACAAACTTTATAGATGTTTCTTCGGAACAAATAAATGTACAATATTCCGGTTGAAAAATAATTATTGTATCAAAAGAGTGATTTCAAGGGAATTTATGTTCCAAGAAGAGTAGTTCCAGCCCAGGAAAAATTCCTCACCCAGCTTTACTGGAAATATATGCACGGAATTTGAGCCCGCGGCCAGGACCCTGTGTCCACTCACCCTGTTGTCGCTCTTGCGGTAGGCATCGTGGATGCGCCACACCAACTCTGGGCCGGCACAGGCCACCGGTTTGCCGATTTCGAAGTACTGCGTAATGGGATTGCCCTCGGCCACGTTCTGCATCGATGTGGAGGCGGCCACGTTGGTGCTCTTGAATTTGGCAAACATTGTGCCGGCGGGCATTCCGTCTATTAGCTTGGAGAAGACATTCGAAAAGCTGCCCTGACGCTTTGGCCCCGGCACGGGCAGGGGTGCGTTTGCAGGTGCACTGCCGCCGATGCTGGGTGCCGATCCACCTGCTGTCTCCCCGAGGGTAGCTCCTGTCGCTGCTGATCCTCCTGCTGACGCTGATGCTGCTGCTGCTGCTGACGCTCCAGATACTGACGATGTGGACGATGATGGCGATGAGCTGGCGAGTAATGCACCACTGATGGAGAGCCGGCCACGACCGGGTAATTGTCCACCTGCTGCTAATCCCACGCTGGAGGCTGTACCGCCCACTCCCACGCCCGGGCCATTAAGGATGTCCTGTCGGTTGGGAATCACTGGGGCCTCGTAGCCGCCGAAGCCATTGAATCCGGTGCGCTTATGGAGAATGCCTGGCGATGGCGGTCCCGCTCCTGGTCCTGCTGCTGCTCCTAC
This sequence comes from Drosophila ogumai, assembly GCA_018904815.1. Taxonomy (NCBI): domain Eukaryota; kingdom Metazoa; phylum Arthropoda; class Insecta; order Diptera; family Drosophilidae; genus Drosophila; species Drosophila ogumai. Next base: position 46,978 of record JAEIIJ010001049.1, read on the forward strand.
TCCTCCTACCACTCCCACTCCGCCGCCCACGGATACCTTGCGCTGCTGCAAGCCGATGTCAAGCACTGTGCTGGCGCTACGCTGCCTGATGGCCGCCACTCCTGTTCCCGATCCCACACCTGCCACCGCCACTCCGCCTCCGCCGCCGCCTCCGCCACCGAATTGCTGCTGCTGGTGGCCACTTCTGGCCGGTGAACCCGCTGCCACCGCTGTCGCTGCCACCGCTCCTGATCCTGCTCCGCCGGCCGCTCCTCCTGCCGCTCCTGCCACACCTGGTCCGCCCGGCGGCGTTATTCCCACAGCGCTGCCACTGCGACCGCGTTGCACCTCCTCGACACTATCCAAACGAGAGAAAATTCTGGCCGCCGTTGTTGCCGTCTTTGATGTCTAGAGAGCCGAGAGTAGCTGCTGTGCTGCGTCCTTCCTAGAACTTCCTGCAATTAGAGGGGAGAGACGGAGAGTGTCAGAAAGTCAGGGCGGCAGAGAAAATAAACGCAAAATTTCACTTTAATTGCGGCCACTTCACATTGCGCATACGCCCCGTTGGCCAGGCGACGCCGACCAGCCTGCCTGCCCTCCTGCAATGGCAATTAATGCGCTTATTGCTCCGCTTGGCTTTTGTGCTCAATTTATACACTCATTAAGCCCAGGCAAAAGGAGCTCCACTCCAGCCGCAGTTTAAAATTGTTCTGCCTCCGTAGGTCCCAGCCAGTCGAGCTGGTTGCTCTGGGTTAATTCTGTTCAAGTGAGCGTTAGACACAATTTATTTATAGCTGGAATGCCCAACGGTGGCCAAAGTTTTATGAATGGAAATTGCTAAAAGCCCAGCATCTAATCTCTAATTAGCCAGCATATAAATATGGCCATTACGCATGGTTATTTATACGCATATCTAAACTGCGAGTTAAATGCATTTATGTGCATCAGCGAGATCATATTTTTAGCATTCAAAGCAAGCCAGGTACAGCATAAATATTCCTAATCAATAACCAATTCAATACAAATAGATGTATTTGTTTCGGAATAAAAGCTCTCATGATTATATTTAAAATATATTTATTTTAATTAAAAGCTTCCTACTTGTTGGTTTATTTTGGGCAGCCCACCGAGTCAAATTCTATTTAATTGAAAACAAATAGCAAATGCATCAACTCTGTGCCAATTAAAAGTTATAAAATATACATAATATAAATTATATAAATTTAAAAAGCCGTTTTTGGGATAAACTTTAAGGTGACCATAATCTCTTGATGCACTTTAATTAAAATATATAAATAAATAATGAAAAAGACCATGCTTTCCAAAGTTTAACTTTTATTTTAAAAATAAAATAGGGCATTTAAGTCTCCGCTATGGCCGCTTCACACAAAACTGCACAATTAAAAAGTTAAATGAGCTTGGCCCCGGCCATTCATTGTGGCTGAATACGTATAAGTAAGGACCCTGCCCCAGTGTGATTGTTGGCGGCCACGTTTTCTGGAAATTTATGAAAATGCGCTCAACACATAAGCTCTCACTTATTAATTGCTGAAAATAGCCACAACTACAGCTCTGGGAATCCCAGAATTGCGATGAATTCGTTGCATGAACTATCCCAATTGCTCAAATGGAAACCTAATGCAATTTGACTTGCCGAACATGTGTCAAAGTGCCTGGCATGTCTGTCGCATACCGGCTGCACTCGCTGCTCTGCTCTGCCAGGACTTTGTTGGGACTTTGCCAGGACTTTACCTCCAGGGAGTGGGGACGGGAGGGGGCCTGTCTGTCTGCTCTGCTCTCTTCGGTGTACATTCTTTGCCGACTGAATTATTCAATGCAAGTAAACATTTTGGCAGCATGCTCAGAGCAGCTGTCTGAAAGCCAGAGGGAAGCCAACAAATTGACTTGAGACATCTTACTGTGGCGCAGGTCCTGCGCCCGAAAACGAGGCAACATAAATTTCCAGCAAACGTAAAACTATTTAGTGAAAAGCATTTACCCGAGTCTCTCTGTCTCTCCTTCTCGGCAGTGTAGCGTGAAATTTTTTCGTTAAATAAATTGTGCTGATGGTAAATAAATAAAATATGAGAGCCCAATGGTCGGGGCCGTATTGTGTGCTTAACGCAGCGAGTATCTATAGAACAAACTGCCCAAGGATTCACGGACAGACCGAAGGAATGGCGACACCGGACACGGACCGATGATGGCTGACAGATAGACGGAGGAATGGAGGAATGGAGGAACTGGGGAACGGATGGAGAACAGAGGCGGACGAAGTCCGGCGGAAGACGATTGGCGGCTGGTTGAGCGGAGGCAACTTTCTAGGTCAGCATTTTACAATTGAGGGCAAACAAGCTTAAATATTTAAGGCGGTTTAGCGTGGCGAATGGATGCGGTTTGCTTTTACGGCATTTTATTTGTAATCTGCCAGCGCCCGGAATTTGCAATGGGAATTTTCAAGTAGTCTGGGGATAAAGAATTCGTAACAAATTTATTTCCAAAGAAATTTTTCCTGTGGGATATTTATTTTATTAACTTTGCAGTTTGCTTTTATTGTTTCTTGATATTATCTAGGCAGCTATTTAATAAATTTAACTGGGCTATTTCTATTTATTTACATTAAAAATAAACATACAATTTAAGCTGCAGTTCTCTTCCTATTTAAAACAACCTCCACATTATTCTCAGAATTAATTATTTACAAGTCAATCATAAACTGTAATTGAAGTGCAAACAAACACAATTCACAAATTGCCTTTTCTGGAAAAAACATTCATTATAAAATGTAAATTCAGCCTGGCAACAAATAAATGTTATATTTGTTGGTAAAGTAATGGTAGGTAGTATATATATTATATATGTTAAATAATTTACTATTCCAGTTGCCTTAAAATTTCCTGGTATTTATTAGCAAAGTTTACTTGTTGGGAAATAATAAAAAAAAGATTATGAGCTTAGTAAAGAATTTCACTAACTAATTATTTCCACTTTATTATTTGAAAAGTAATTTTTAAAAGGTACAACAAATTTTATAGAATTGGACTTTATTCCATCAGAATTATTTATGCGCTCATCAATTACTTATTATAATTGACGGTAAACAACGGCGACAATTAAGTTGAAATGCATAAAATATGCGTCATATATATATTTATGTCATTTAATTATGGACTACAAAATTTCGCCAAGCATTAAATTCAAACCAAATCAGTTTAATTAAAACCTCAACCGGTGTAATAAATCAAATCAATATACGCTATGCGGGGGCATCATGAATAAAATTAATTTAATTTATTCCCATTACACACAGTGCACACCCATTAAGTATGCAGGCTAATCAAATTTTAGGTATCGAGTTTAGTGTAATTTTCTTTTAACAAGAAATGCAATATTGCTACACTTTAGCCAGCTTTCAATGTGTAGGGGTAATGGCATCTAATCCATTGATCGGCCAACGGTTTCCTAATAAATGTCATGGATTCGATTTGAATTTTATAAATGCGCTGGGAGAGAGGGGGCGGCGGCAGGGGTAGGAAAATTGGGGCAGTGAAAAGCCGTTAATGCGAAAGACTCGTGGCCCGGACACGTGGACTCTCGCCGGCTTTATTGATTCCGACATGGGCACGAACCGGGCTCGGACTGAGGCAGCCAAAATTAAATGATAAAAGCGAAGCGTAAACACACGGCTCCTGGAACTCTGGGAATTATTTTTGGCAGCCAGAGAGAAGGCTATATAAAGAGAGAAAAAGACAGATGGAGTTTCCTGTGTTATATTTGACAATTTCAGACACATAGAGGCATACAAAATGAGTCTGCATGCACTAGGGGAAAAAAGGGGGTTTCTTTAATGAGATAACTCTCTAAAAAATAAATTTTCTATAAAATTAAAAGCCTTACAAAATCAACACAGATTTTAGAAATTATTTAAAATGAAATCCTAGCTGATATATATTTCTTTAAAGCCAAGTTCAAGTTGTTTATAAGCTATAAATCTAGTTTAAAGTGTGAAGATTTATAGGCACCCTTTTCATTTTTCTTTTTCGTGTATTTGTGTATTTAACGTACTGTGAGTTAAATATTTTTAGCCGAAAGTCAGACGAAGATGGGCGTAAAGAGCACAACAAAAACGAAGGCAACAAGCGGCCGTAGAAACAACAACATGTTGCCAACTCAAGCGCTGATTGAAGACAAACACAAACACATCCACAGCACGCACAGTGGCCAAAACAAACGATGGCAGACGCACACGCACACAGATGTCTCAATTAGAAAAAGAACAGATATGATGGTCCTTTAGCCGCACCAACACGTATGCACAGGCACAACGGCCGAAGGATACCAGAATTGTGTCAGTTAAGGCAACTGTGGCCCATCTTTTGTTTGCTTTTGCCTCATTTATTGTTCGCCTGCCAGCCAGGGACAAAGGCCGTACACAGAGAAAGAAAATATAAACAAAAACTCCTTGTATCAGTCTTTAAATTATGAATATATCTTAAATTAATAATCCTTAAACTGATAAGTAAAAGCATTCCTTAAGAAAATGAAATGTAAGCTAATAAATTTCAAACAAAACAAGCATTTTTAATCTAAAATATTATATATTAAATATATTTTAGCATAGCTACATATAATCTCTAGAGATACAATACAAATTAATACCAATTAACAAGCTTTAGTAAAGTTTATTTATATTTTTCCCAAGTGTATCAAAGTTACATTTCTCCCTGGCAACTGCCAAGTGCGAGTGCTTCGTTGTGTGGCAACCAGGAGCTGTGGCTCCCTGGTGCAACTCATCTACATTTGCTACCTTTCTTGCCGGGAGCAGTGGCAGGAATATTCATAGCATACTTTCGGACAATTTCCATTCGGATTCGCATTCCTTTACTGCTAACTGGAACTATTGCGGCTGCATCTGCCGCATGGGTAATTACTTTTACCTCAAGGGAGAGCCTGGAAGCTTGTTTGGGGTCCAGCACTAATAATTCTGAAACTTTGAGTATTTCCTAAACATACACAAAGTCTACGAGTCTTTCAGGAAAAATTATACACTCTATCTTGCAGAGGTATTATTACACCAGTAGTTTAGGTAATAACATACTCATTATTTGCTTTTTGGAAGAGGTTGTTGGACACACTCACCCTATGAAAGGAGGGCCAGAGTTCAATACACGGTCGGACAGAGCTCATTCCCCTTGGCATTGCGTCCTCGAGCAAAGTGCGCACATTTGCATATTACGTATACGACACGTGAACGTGCCCAGGGAGCTGAGCTGCTGCTGCTGCTGCTGCTGCTACTCCTGTCACTGAGGCATTAAGGCTGCTTAATTAAATCTTTTGCGTAATTTGTTTAGTTATCCTCGGCAGTATCCACTTGAAAATTGAATGGAATTGAGTGTGGCAGGGGGTAGCGTTGGATTATGGCCAAACAAAAGCTGTTTAAGCATTCGGTTAAGTGTTGCAGACGAGCGTCCATAATTCAATTGAGGCTAAATGCTAACAACTGCAGCAACACAATCGTGGCATAATTATGGAAGACTGTAAACTGTTTTCACCGACCGACTAAACGAAGTTACTGGCCCCACAAGGAAACCTAATTACAGGCCTCGAATCTGTGAGAGATACTTCTATGAAAAAAGGAGGGGCAAACCCAGAGAATTTCGAAGAAAGGGCAATTAGTTCTCGGGCAAGAGTTGCTCCTGCTCGAGTGTTTTTGTTATTCTTATGCGTGCGTGAGCACAATATGTTGCCATGTTTGGCTGGGCGGATTAATTGCCAGGCCAATATGCGTCAAAGACAGGCCTCAGTGCCCCTCGTGCGTTAATATGTTTGTTCGGCCCGAGCCGAGAACAACAGACGCCTCCTGTGGCTCCTCCTCCAGAACCGAGAAATCAGTTTTCAATAGAGCGAGCATCTCGGATGGGATATTTAACAGCTTAAGCAACAGTCGTGTTTACACGGCAGGATATGCATTAAGCAGAGATCCAGAAAATCCAATTTTATTGTTTATTAGTGCTCACGCCATATGAATTTTAATTTCCATACACAGATGCTAGAAATAACACTAATAAAATTTAATTCGATAATAATAAAGCATGCCTTTATTGCGAATTAAGTGCTATTAATATGTTTACATTTAGTTGCTCTCCCTGAGTTCATAAATTTAAGTGAGAATATTTAATGGGTTTATGAAGTAGAATTTAAAATTATAAATGTAGAAGAAAATATAGAAAATATTAAACTAAAATCTACTAAGTAAATAGCTTAAGGTTGTGATATAAATTTCTTAAATTTTCATTTTGAATTTCATAAGTATTCAACCTAAAGACTTTAGTATGAAGTAATGGTATCCAAAATAAATCCTAAAAACATATTAATTATTTTGAAGGTTTATTTATTATATTTACTTAATCTTAAATTCCGATTAAAACCCTACAACTGCTAAAGAAAAAGAATTACTTTTTTACAGAATCCCAATTTCGAATTCTTGATTTTTAAATTGACCACACATTTCCCAATTACCTAGAAAACACCCAAATAAGACTTTTCCTTCCTGCAAGTGCCAAAAATATTTTACGAGATGTGATTTTTGCCTGCCCACACCACTGAAATGGCAGCCTAATTAACATTGTGGCCACAGGATGGCCAAGGCACCAACCCCCGAGTCAACGGCAAATATTTTGCAAAAATTTCAATGCGAAATGATGATGAATTTCAGTTTGTGCCAAGCGACAATGAATTGCAAATTGCCATAGTGTCAAATTTTGGCAATAAATTCTTCGGCAATCGAATTGCGATGGCGTTCGATAGAGAGTGTGTACGAAAAACTAATCGAGCAGAATTGTGGCAGGAAAATTTGCTGTTTGTTCAACAAAAGAGCTCACATAAATACAGGGTTCTCCAGTACGTTTCGTAACTACTTTTAGGGATTTATTGAAGATGAAAAAAATAATACATAATGGAAACATTAAAAATGGTTCAAACATTTAATGAGTAAAAATTCCCATTTGGATTATTAAATTGAAAAGCATTTTCTGGTTTTAATAAACCAGATTTCATGGTGTTTGCAAGTAAATTTTAAGCCAAGTTTCTAGTTTAAATCCTTGAAAAACTACCTGAAAAGGCAAACAATGTGAGTTGTCTTTAGCCATTTCTCTCGTCACTCAATTATGTGCATAAGTGCAGCGAAAAAACAAAAATAAAAGTACCCACACACCCGCAAAAACACACAGAAAAATAAAATACAAACAGCAAACAATGCCTGCAGACGCGTTCACAAACACACACAAATATGAGAAAAAAAGCACACACACTCGACGGTGAAAGTTTTTACTTGCCACACCCCCTGTCAGCGTCTCCGCCCCCCAAATGACTTAATACTTAATGGCATTTAGGGGGCACGGTGGGAATTATTTTAAATTGCAAAGCCAGAACTTTGAGGACGTCCTTGTAGCTGTCGCCGATGTGTACATTCCTTTGTTGGCTGGCAAAAGACATTACAATTTATGTCATTACATGTTTTGTTCCTTATTTTTCTTATTTTTTTTTAATACATATATTTTTTGTATTCTTCAAAAACTTGCCTTTGGCCTTTAACTTCAGTTCCTGCAGTTATTTAAAATCACTTAAAATTGGCAACACAACTCAAGTTTCTCGCTCTCGGCCCCTTTTGGCCACGCAGCTTTTGCTTCTACTTATAACTTTTGATTCGCGTTCCAGGCGAAATTATAAGCCAGAAATTTGCATAAGTTTGAAGTGAAATTTTATATATATATAGAGGGAAGAACAAAAAAAATCAGCAACAACTGCAACCAATCCTCGAGTAGCTGCAAACAAGCCGCTCAAAGCCGAAGCTGATGCAAAAAATATTGCATTGAGTTGGAAAATTGTTGCTGCTGGTGCTGCGAGGGTGTCCGCGAGTGGAAAATTTCTAACAAATTGTTTTCCTCTAGTGCATTTATTGGTCTGCATAATAATGGCACAGTTTCAGCGCTGACCTAAATAATATTCAAGGGTGCTTAAAGCGTTAAACAAACAAGTTGGTCAAAGGAAGGCACGAGTTTTGCAGTTTTCATTGAGGTTCATTCAATTAAAGCACTAAAAACTCCCTTTTAATAAATAACAAGCACTCAATAAGGAGAGTATTTTATTCATTTTTATATTTAGATTATCATTATTCTTGCTAAAAGTCAATTCAGTTGCTATTCAAAGTATTACTCTTTCTATACAATTCAATTGTTAGGCTATTCAATAGAAGCCATTTGTATTGAATTTATCTTTAACAAAAGCCCCTTTCAAGGGGTTCTTAGAAAGTCACTCGTTAAAAATGAAATCATCTTTTAGTCACTATTATATAATTATATCCTTCAACTTCCCTAATATTTTAAACTTCTTATAAGTTTATTAGATATGTATATCATTCCAGAGACAAACACAAGGTCACAAGATTTGCCCTTCATGCATTACAAGCACTTTTTGTCAAACGTGAGTCACAGGGAGGCAAGAGAGCATAAAATTCACTCGAAATTCCTCAAATAATCACAAATTAATTAATTGTGAGCATTTTTATGGGCGTACCCAGCACTCGACTCGTTTCACAAATTAAAAAAATAAGAGAGAAATCCCCACAATACTGCAAATTTCTGGCAAGTGCCAGGACTTTTTAATTAGTTACGTTTATGGCTGTGGCTTTAATGCACTTTGGCAGCAAAAATCAAAGGACAAAGTGCAAGTGGCAAGCTCTCTTTCTCTCTCGAAAAGTTCAAACATTTTCAATGTGGTTTTGCACTGATTTTACAGGGGATTTTACCCCAAAGCCACCAAAGCTGAGTTGTTCACTCACCTGAAATGACCAGGTATATGCCGCACGGATCACAATGCAAAACCAAGACCGCCGAGCTGTGGCAAATAAAAAATACATTTTCACTTTTATGACTGAAGGAATTTCAAATTGGGTTTCCTTGGAAATTTAACTTGGTTTCGTAAGTAAACTTTAAGATTTATTTTAAAGGGAAATGTGTTGAATAAATTAATCTTGGCTTAAACGCGGTTTTATTTTTTTTTTTTGTTAAGTTATTTCAATTTACTAATATGGATTTAAGCAATTTAATTACATGTGAAATCTGTTTTCTATGTAGAACTAATTTTATGTAGTAATATTTCCTACTACATAAATATGACAAAATCATCAAAAATAAGGAAAATGTAACAATCTAACTAAACGAAGTTTTTTCTCGACAGCAAACAATCAATTTAAGTTAAATTGAATGTTTTTTGTTTAATTTAAGTTCAAAATGGAAACACAAATCATTAAGTATCTGCTGTAAGTTAGAGAAAATTTGAAGAAAATCTTGTTTTCTAATAAAATCAAGGACTATAAGTATATCGAATTTTGAAATTTTAACACACATCTTTAATTTAACTCAAAATATTATGTTTCTTTTTGATTTTGTCATAAATTCCTTAGTCTCCTTACAAACAAATTTCTAAATTTCCTTCCTTTTCCTTTAACACTTTCATAAAAAATGTGAATTTAATAATTTCAAAAATGAAAAAACTTGTGAAATCAATTCACGCTTTTTAGCACTTCATAATCGCGCAGCGGGAAATTAACAGCACATTCAACGTTTATGCGATTTTGAGAGCGAGTGCCGCCTCCCCGTCTCAGGCTCAAAGAAAAACGCCAGCCCCGCCGACGACGACGACGACAACACTTTCACATTAATTAAACGCGTTTATATGCAGCACACACACATACACACGCGGTGTGTACAGGTGTACACTGTACACGGCATACCACGGCATGCCTGTTACCTGTGTGAGAGAAAGCGTGAGTGCGACTGTGTGCGTGCGCTGACCGTTGCGTATCCGCACCGTTGGCTTGATTTGAAACACCGAGAAACCGACTCAGAATTCGCCGCCACACGTTCGCACACCGTAAAGTCCCCAAACAGACTGAATTCTGCGACTCCGCCGGAAAGTCGAGCGCCGAAGTCCATGCCGCGAAGCAACAGCTCGACGGGCAAAAAGTCCCTAAAAGTCCCAATCAAACATAACAAATGCCCCAAACTGTTGCGCAAAAGCGGGGAAAGTCCTCGTTGAATATGTGCTAAAAAGGACACGAGCTTCTGCGCAGGCTCTGGTGTGGAGGGGAATTTCAGGAGCAAACAGCTGAGAAGCAACAGTTTGTTGTGGCGGGGCCAAAGGGGCGGTGGGTGGCATACAACGGCAAGGACGGGCAGCCGGTTCCCAGAAGTGGGTCTCTCAGTCAATGTCACACGGTGCTGAGGTCTCGTCCTTTTTATGGTTAAATTTGTATTTTCTTTTTTTTTTTAAGATTTTAAAGAGTGACTTGTAATTGTTTATATTTTTTCTAAAATATCAAAGAAAGCCTAAAATAAATAGTTAATAATTTCGAAGTATTAATATATGTTCATTACAAAAATATAAATATTTAGGCACAAGCTTAACCTTTATAAATCCCCTTAAAAATCTATTTAGCATCGAAAATATATATTGATTTATTTATCTTAGCTCTAAGTAGCTTTAATTTGCATCTGCCATATGTTTAGATTTTTCTTTCTTAATTTTTTTGCGTCATCACTGCTGACACACTCGCGGCGCTGGGGAATGTAAGTGCTGCTGGGATTGTGGGCTGGATTTTCAGACCGGGAGGATGCTTTCTTGGCAGCTGATTTGACTTTCACGCTTGCTGCTCTGGCATTTGAAAAGTGTCTCTCCTCCGGAACGGGCAATTATGGCGTTACGAGCTTGAGTCTGAGGCTGCTGCAATTAGTATGCAGAGCAAGGACATTAACGCCATTTTATTTGCACATTAAACAGGTGACTCGCCACCTGGCACCTGGCACCTGAGAATTGTGACCTGGCGGGCCAGACAACGTCGCGCACGTGACGCCCATATATCGGGTGTATTTAATTAGTTGGCAATTTTTATGCCACACATGAACTGCCGTGCCTTGGCCACGGTATGTCCTGCGGTCTGCGTCCTGTATTCCCATGTCCTGTCGCCAAAGTTTGCGCTTATTGTTGGGCATTCGCCGTGGGCGGCATTAGTCAGCACTAAATCAAGTCTGTCCTTTGATTTCGATGACGAAGCATCGGCTAAAAATACGTGATCAATGGAGGTCATGGCCTCTAATCGATATCTTTTGGAATTTATTAAAAATTGCACTTGGCCTTAAGGGTTTATATTTTATTTTATAGAGTTTCTAATTATAATTTTGAAACTTTAGCTGCTCTTAAAATATTGTTCATAGAAATTACCAAAATAAAGCTAAATTTAAGTCAACTGCAAACATTTCCAGCAACCTAAAGGTTAAAGGGAGAATATAGTTAAAGTGCAAGGACACGCCGTCCTTATCAGTAATTCGATAAATATGGCTTGTGTTTAGTTTTCTTGCAGCCTGCGGAGCTTTTTGTGTGGGGTTTGACCTTCAAGTTATGATTTTATAATGAATCAGAGAACCTTGGCAACCTGGTCGGTCGCCGGTTGTCATGACGAGCACTAATAATTGAGGCTAGCTATTAATAAATATTTGTTCAATTAGTAGCAGAGCACTCGCAGATGCACTAAAACTAATGACAAGGCTAACTGCTAAGGTCGCAGGAGCAGAGCGAATCGCTTGTCCTTGCCCTTCGTCCGGATATCTCTCTCTGCCTCCCTCGCTTTGCAGTTTATTCCGCTTCTTTGTAAATGACGCCTGCAAGTATTCAGGATAAAAAAAAGGATGAAAAGTGGGTGGCAGTGCACACACACATTTCCCATTCTCGTCTGTTTGTTTTCTATGTTTTTTCTAGTCTGTTTGCTTTGCCTTGCACACACGCAGTGCACTCTTGTTTATTCACAGCGCCGATCCAAAGAATCTGCCGGAATAAACGGCTTTATATCAACGTTAAGCCCAGCATCCGATTCCGAGAGCAATTCGCGATGGCTAATAGCCCGAATCTACGCCCAGACTTTTTTATTTGCCAGCAAGCACTACACAAAACCATTATGTGTGTGAATTTCGTTTATATATAAATAATTATTTATTTCATATAATAATATTAAATTATAAAGAATATCTTAGAGGATGTTTAACGCTTGTTTTACCTTTTTAAATTTCACAAGCAAACATAATATGTAATTATAATTATTTTGTATATATGAAACATATATTTCAGTAATTCATACTCTCCAACTTTATTACAACCAGATTTTCCTCCTTATAAACCCAATGTTAAACAGGTGAATTCCATGCAGAAATAACTTTTACTTTCCAATGTCATCGAGTGTAAAATAATATTTGTGGGCAAAAGATTCAAGTGTCGGTTCAGTTTTAATTTTGCGGCTTCTGTACTGTGCGCACTCACCTGAATATTTTATGGCTGCCTGCCCCCAGAAAAATATTCAAAAACATAAGTAAAATACGGAAATCAAAACCGAACGAAAGCTCCTGTCGACCAGCCGCCAGTCATCACAGTTGCACCGAACGAACGACCACAAAACACAAAACGAGCGGCAAATCATATCCGGTTCCGTTCCGCCTATAAAAACAAGTCGAGCCTGTAATATTTCAATAATATTTGCTGTGTGTGTATCCTCGACCTGTCGCTCTTTTGAAAACTTAATTGTAATCCTGGACAGAAATTGTAAAAGGTATTTATTTTGCACACAAAAATATTTAGGGGACTGAATATAAAATGGCTGAACAATTTCCAGTTCAGTTCACCTTTATGCGGAGTCTGTTATTGATAACCTACGTTTACTGGGGATATTTTCAGTTTGGTTTAGCTTTTCAGAGATACTAGTGACTTGTCTGGCTGTTTTGTATTTTTCCTAAGCTAAACAGTAATAAATATTGATCTCAAAAATAAAATTCTATTTAAATTTTAGAGCTAAACAACTGGCAAATATTCATTGGAGAAGCCAACAACTGACAACACTGACACCGCACAAACCAATTTGCTGACATGGCCTAAATGCGAAGTAAACAGCATTAGCCAGTCCTGGCCCGGGGTGCATGGCTTTGTTGGTTAAACAATTTGAAAATTTCAGTTAATTTCGAGGCTTGTACGCAGGCCTAATTGACCGAACGCTGGTCGCACATTTGCGGCTCGGCAGACAATTAGGTTTTGGACATGGGCAGCCACCGCAGAAGCCAACTATGACTATGGCATAATAACCAGGCCAGCAGCAACGGCAGCGGCAACGGTACTTTAGACCCGGCTAATACAAACATGAAAGTTAATTAAAGCGAAAGTAGACTGACATGAATTTATATGGTCTAATAATATGCCTCCAGGCACGAGGCAAACCCTGAGAGGCAACAGCATCCGCATCCCCTTTTCGCAGGAATCATCCCCCCTTTAGCGTTTGGATTTCCATGGACGCGGGCTTTCCGCTCCGCTTAATGGCAAACAATAATTAAAAGTGACAAGTAAATTAGTTTCTGCCGTCAACTGATTGCAAAAAGAAAACGAGAGGAGCAGTTTAGTAATTTTTATTAGCTCAACAATCGTCCCGTCCCTCGGACGCTCGCCATTGGGGGTAACCGATATGGATAAGAGTTTCCGGTTTTTGCGGGCTTTCGCACCTGCCAAGGTGGGCGTTGCGGGCGCCAAAGAGCCTTTCGGCGATGTTTTATTCATGCGACTATTAACTGATTTTATCACGCTACAAATATGCACTACAGGGCGTATGCATAATAAATTCCAGACACTGCCAGGCATTGTTTTCGGCTGCCTGCTACCTTGTGCTTGGTGCTTGGTGTGTGGTGCGTGGCTTTTACTGCAACAGCAGCTGCTTTTTCGCAGCAAAACGAATCTGTGCTGTGTTGTTTGCGGCAATCTTTGGCCGCATTTTTATATGCCAGCGCGTTTTTATGACCTTGTTTATCCCTGTCACATGGCCCAAAGTCTTTAAAAACCAGCCACAACTTTGATGAACTCGTAAAAAAGAATAACGTATAAGTGGAAATAAATTAGTGGCGAGGGATCGAATAATAGGTACCCAGGAATTGCTTGAATGAATTGATGGATATTAAAGGAGGACATAAAAAGAGAGAGAACAGATTTCTCTAGAGATTTCTCGATATGTTTGTTACTCTTCTTCGACTCTCTCTGTCTTAAATAAAAATGATTTATTTAAAAATATAAGAAAACGTATTGTTATTTACAGTATTATAAATATTTTAATATGTCTTAAAATTGAATATAAAAAAAATTAGGTACCCGTATTACTCTTTATATAAAACAAGGTATATCAATCCGAATTTCCTTCCAAGTTATCCACATTTTATACATCCACAAATTTACAAAAATAAATACAAATCCCACGATTTCGGGTTTTAAAGGCTTAATGGGATGAAATTTCAAGGTTCCAATAAAATCTGTAATATCTCGCAAATCTCTTTTGCTTCTGCCCAACAACAATTTGGAAAAAAAAACAAGGAAGTTGGCAGCGGATGTGGGCGTAACTCGCCCCCTGGGGCAATAAGATGTCTGTAGCTGATGCCTCTTTATGAATGAGTGAATAAATTCCAAAATGGTAAAATGGTTGTCAAAAAAGCGTCACAGAGAAATTAATGATGACTTTTATACGCGAGTAATTCATGGCATTTTCATAATAAACCCACACAGCCGCAAAGGCACACACACACACACAGGCACGCATGGGATACCTTTAATTTGATTTCTAAGAAAGGAAAAAATGTGGAAAATATTTATGTGTATATATGTATATAGTATATATATTTATGAACGCATGAAGGAAATAAGCTCACAAGGGACAGACAGAAGCAGGCCAAGTGCCCCGAAAATGTGCTCGTATCCCCTGTATGTGTATGTATCCCAGTGAGTTGGCGACTTTTTAAAAAGCTTTTTTATGCTCGTTTGCATACGTTCTGATTTTGAAACCATTCAAAGTCACTTTAACAGCCGTCATGCGATTTATAACGCATAATAATAAGACAATCAGGCAGGGGAAAAACCACATTTAAAAGCGTAAATAAAAATATGTTCAGTGAGGGAAAACATGGGACTAAAGTTTAATTTTTATATGAATTTTAAATAAAATAAATATTTTAAAATGTTCAGTGAGGGAAAACATGGGACTAAAGTTTAATTTTTAAATGATTCTTAAATGATATAAATATTTTAAAATTGTAATAATTTTAATTGAATTTATTTTGAGTTATAAGAATAATTTAACATCTATAAACTGAACTTTAAAGTCACGCTAAAGCCGTTTTCCTTTAATTTTATATTTTTTAAGTAACATTTCTATCGTTTTTAAGCCATTTTTCTTTTTGTTTAATCTTTTAAGCATACATATTATTTTATTTTATATATTTTCAATTATATAGATTTATAAATTAAACGAAGCATGCATTTAAAATTACAAGAATAATTTCCTGTTTAAAATTTATGCTTTTATAAACAACTTCTCTATATCTAACATTTATATATATATTTTTAAATATATTTCTTTCTGTGTAAATAAATTTATATATATACTTTCTCATGACAGCAGGTTTTCTAAGGCGATAAAGCAAATTGACAATTTCCCCGCTCTCGACGACCGCTCTCAGATTTCCCGGCGAGCTTGTCAGCTTCTTACGGCGGTCAGCAAAGTTGTCAAAGTATTTGCGGCACAAAAGTTTCCCTTATTTTAAAACTAAAAACCAAACTAAACAATCACGACTTGGGAGAATAAGCCAGGGGTTTTATGGGTAGCCAGGGTCAGGTGGATTGGAGGCTAAATCCTTTCTGAGAAATTCAATATTTTTGCAGGGAAGTGATGCGTATTTTCAAAGCAAATAATCGAAGGTAGAACAAGTTTTAGCTAGAAGTTCTAGGAAGCTAATAAATGTAGTATTTCGAAATAATATTAAGACAAGTATATCTATTCCATAGAATTAATATAAAATTAAAGGTACTTCCAACTACTTTTAAGGCATTCAATCTCCAACTTGAAATACAATCTCTTTCTATGCTTTCCTACCTGCCCCAGAAAATAATCCGACAATTAAGGCAGCCCTAATCTAAAATGGATTTGCGGCAAACTTAAGATTTAATCGAAACCCTGCTTCGAGAGAGACAATCAATAAGCATAAACCCACTTAACCTGATTAAATTAACAACTTTTGTTTTGGGCCCCGGCAGACTTAAAAAGGATTGGAAGGACCTTTTTTCTTGGTGCTCGTTGCCAACATCCGAACCCCGTCCTTGCGGCGAGTGCAATCAATTGCAAATTCAAAATTCAATTTTCGTTAATCGGCTTTAGCTAACCTCCTGGCATACCTCGCCGGCTTCATAATTTAGCTCGCTTTTTTCTCCCCATGCAAACATGCATGAATGTGATGTGGGAAAGTGGCGAAAGTTTCTGCTTTTCGTTGCCATGACGAGCTTTTGTGGTTTTCGTTGCTGCAGCTGCAAAAATGTTCAGTTAGCTCCGCACAGCAAAAAAGCAAAGCAGACCAGAGACAGCATTTTTCACAGAGTTTCGGCCGGTTTTCCCCTCGACCTTGTCTGCGGGAAAATATGGTCAAGTTTATGGGGACTAGACAGAGGACGACCGCAGGCAATTGAATCACAACGGGTGTGGGCTTAAATTTTAGTGTTGACATTGATTTTTCCCAATGCTTTCTGGGAAACGGGTTATCCCTGGTGCCATTCCAAGTCAACAAAAAAGGGAATCATATTTTCTTTAAGCGGGAGAAATTATTATTAAAAAATTATTAATTATTTTTTCATTAATTATTAAGTATTTCAATCTATAGGACATTTCTTACGAGAATCTAAGTCAAATGAAAGTTAAACCTTATGCAAGTTCTTAATCATGAAGTGTATAGTAATGGGATTTTTTGTCATTTTATTTTCATTGGTTTCTGGTTAATTATAACTTATATACTCATTCCTTAATTAGAGAATAAAATGTTATATTAAACGAGTTAAAAATACCTAAAACTACCCCATATATTTTACAATTTAAAATGAAACAAGGTATCCCAACGCCAAAGGCTCAAGGTCGTCCCTTTTCGTGCCTTGAAATTCGTCTGGAGGAACTTTAATATCTTACGTTGCCTGAACTTTTAATTAGTTCACTGGCTGAACAACAGACCGGAAATTAAGCCAGTGAACATTTTGTGGGTGTTTGTGTGGGACCTTAAGTGCACATATGTTCATATATCCATGTGTGTGTGTGCCACGTTTTTGCAAGCTCCGCAAACACTTGGACGAGCTAACCCCACCCACCGATGTCCTTTTCATGCAGGAAACACTTTAATAAAGGACTCGGTGACCGGAGTAGCCTAGCAACAGGACCTCGGCAAGGGCCTCGATCCTCGAAAAGGACCACTCTTCATTTGGATGAGTGGCCGTGCATGTGGGCGTGGCCAGCGGTGGGCGTGGATTGCAACGCAAATATGTACACACATATGCGAAAGCCGAGGACACCCATAGATGTGCAACGACCATTAATTAGTCTTTGTTTTAAAGCACGGCACAAATTGAAATGCATTTTTCATTTCCCCCATCTCGTCCCCTCTTTTGGCCAAATGGATGTTTATCCGCTGCAAAATGCATAAAAACGTGCGGAGTGCCTGCAAATGCAAAATGCAAATGCGGAATGCATCCTGAATATCCTGAATGCAGCTGCCAGCCCGGTGGTAAGCAGGCCTGGTAATTCGATGCACTCGACATGACGATGCGGTGTAATAGGATATACGTTTTTTCAGCTTGCGGAATCAATAAGTAATTATGTAAATGGTTAAAAAAGTTGAGAAGATAAGAAAAACAAGGAAACTATAATGACAAAAGCATTTCTGCTTTTTTGCTTGCTTTTTAAAAAAATGTTTAAAAAAATGGGTTTGGCTTTAAGAAAAAATATTAGACAATTGTAAAAACTACAATGAAAGAAGCGATAAAAAGCATGCTTCTTTCAAGAATTAAACAAATATTTTTGTTTTATTAAATATGTTATATTATAAACTATAAAAAGCTTCATAAAAAATATGATGCTTCTTTGAAAAACTTTTTAAAATGTTTTTGTAATATTAAACAAATATCAAACATTTGTTAAAACTCGTGCATATAAACACGTCCATTTTTATTTATAATTATTTATTATTTTATATTGTCTTCGCCTTTAAATAAATATATTTAAAAAACTTTTCAGCCCCTAAAGATGTTTTAAATTTTACTATACTTTTAGCTACCACAGATCACCTTCAAGAATTTTATTTGAGTTGCATTTTCTTATGTTTATCATTTTCATAATTCCGCCACAAATATTCGCGACAGGTGAGTGAGTGAGGCACTGCAACCGAATACAACCCGCTAGTCCCAGGTGCAGCCCGTATAAAAGCAATAACAACAATATGCATATTGCATGGCCATCAACCGGTGGGGCCAAGAGGAAAACTAAGAGACAGAGACAGAGAGAAGGAGGGAAAGCGGAAAAGGTCCAGAGAAAGTGGGCGGAGGGAAATGAAGCAAAGAGCAATGGAGTGCAACAAAACTGCAGACCGCCCATGGCGGACAACGGACTACAGACTACGGACTACGGCGGAAGAAGCGTAATCGCAGTTTGAGCTGCACTCGAGCAACATTTTGGGTTGTTTCGGCCACGTCGTTAGTTTCGCACTTTGCTGTCTGCCACATGGGACTTTCTTGGGAAATTCCAGGGATCTGTAACACCCTCACAGAAGTCGGAATACATTTTCACACTAAAACACAATTTTTTAGCATATTTTTCCACACCTTTTTTTCAGTGAATTTCTCCATGACACCTATTTTTAGAAGAATTTGGTTATTTCATGGTTTTAGGCCCCCAGCCCTGGATTCTTTTTGCATGCGTGAGTTTGCGTTGGCATCCGTGGGAGTCCTGCACAAGTTCGCCTGTATATCTGTGCGACACGTAGTGTGGGTGGCATGCAACTGCATTATTTACAAACTTGCTGGCAGCCATCACCTCGCCCGGGCTGCTGCGCTTCACTTCCCAGGTGGCTGTAAAAACTTCGCGCTGCGCAATATCAAGCGGAGTATCATGCACACAGAAGCCACCCACCGCAAGCTACCCACGGTGTGCCCTTGATTTTACCTCGCTTTTTCCCAGAAAAGCCTTTTTTGAGCGCCTTTCCCACCATGCCAAAGCCATCTTGAGTCTAATTAGAGTCACGCAATGCGCATCGACGCCATCTTTCGGGGCTTTTATCTGGCGGGTTAACTCGATTTCCGGTCCGATGCGCTTTTGTTTGTGTCGGTGGCCGGAAATTAGTTTCGTTTATTCTTTGTCTTGTTGTCCACGCCATTATATGTGATCCGCTTTCGAGCTGTATGGGTGTGTGTGCTGGTCCGGTGTGTGTTTATTGAAAGATTTCTTATTTGATTCGGTTGACCAGAGCCTGGACTATTTGCATTGCCAGCTGAGTTTGACTAGTATTTTGTTTGATCAACTTGCCATCAATTTGTTTACAGGGAAAGAAATATCATTGATTCAAAGGGTAATTTTGTATAAACTTTTGATAAATAAATATATTTATACATATTTTCTGTATAACATATGTAGTAACAAAGCTCAAATATAGAAAAATGTATTACTTTATTATAAATTTTAAACTATGTTTTATTTCAAGCTAACCCTTTTAGAACTTTTTGCTCACTGCATTGAAACTGAAGCCCGAATCGAAGCCACTATGGTCGACTAAGATGCGACCAATGGCCAGAACAGCTGCTCATATTTCATTGGCCAGCAGAGAGCACTTAGGGTAATGAAAATCACACAGAAGCCAGAGCCGGAAAAACTGAGAAACTGAGCGCAAGTTGGCCAGAAAGCCAGCCAGTATGCGTGCCGAAAATATATATTTTCCCATTTTGACCTCGAGTGGGGAATGTGTCAGAATTTGCATTGGCATTCTGACTTCTTCACGAGCCTTCAATTTGCGTCAAACCTCAGGAAGGCGAGACACTCTTCCGACGAAACGATTTCACATTAGCCCCATGACATCTCTCGATTCCCCACAAACAATAACGACGACTACAACGACGACTGGCTGCTGTGCGTAAATGGAGGACCGAGATTCGGTTTCGGCTTGTTAAAGGAGAAATAACAATTCCTAGAATTACAATAAAAGCGGCAACAGCAACAGGCTAAGTATAGGCATTACCCTTTGGACTCCTCCGCCACGGCTGACTTCCACTTGAGGCACTTTAAGTCCCACTCCCAGTGCCACTGCCAGCACTGGCTTCAGTTCAGTTTGGGTTTCGGGTCTTGGTCCCGTGTCGTGCGGCCCCACACCAGCAGCTCTAATACAACGAGATTAAATGTCCTGTCGCAGCGGGCTTGAGCATTAAGCCCGGGTCGATTCGCCTCCGTGCAGAACTCGGGTGTCGCCGTTTCTCCGTCGTGTTTGTATCCGATTTTGGTGGAAAACATTTTGCTGGCTAGCTGGCAAGTGAAAACCGCACTTAGGGAAAAATCACGCCCTGAATTTGTGGCTTCTTTTGCCTTGAGGGAGACCAAAGTTAAATATAACTTGCATTTTTAACTGTGATTCATGGAAAATAAAGTGATTTATAAATTTCTGTAAAAACTATAGACATTTGAGGTTTCTTGAAATTTAGATAATGAATTTTATCTTGAGAATTATGTTTAGAAGAAGGCATTTACGAACTCTACTGTACTCTACTAAAATCAATTGTAAAGGCATATTTCTATTAGAAACCCCAAAGATTTAGTTTTCTTTTAAGAAAACCTCTTTGACTTTTTGTCCTGTGTGCTGACCTAGCTCTGTGTGTGCGATTCAGAATAAACATTGCTTTTTGGTTGCTGTTCCATTGCTGCTTATTGTGGCTGCCAACTCGCTCACTTCCTTGCCAAAGCAAACCCACAAACAACAATCGTTCGAGTGTTGACGTCTGCACTTATTCCCCCTCTCTCTCCCCGCAGTCCATTTCCAACCTTCTTGCCACCCCAAAACTCACCCCTTTATGTCTGCATGGCTTTTGTGACCAGCTGTCAAGTGAGGCTTACCCCGCTGCCGCATCCACATCCCGGCTTTTGTTTGCGTTCGTATGCAATTCAATTTATTTTTGTGTCGCTCATATTTGCAAAGCCATACACTTGACAAAAGTTAGCCTTAAATATTATTCAATTAAGAGTGTTGGCATAAATGCTTTAACCATACGGAAAGTTGTTTTAAAGATCAAGGAATTAAGGAAGTATTTACTGAGAAAGTACTATTAAGAGTAGGAAATAGATAACGTTATTCTTATATATTTGTGAGATTTGCAAAGTTTTCCCAGATGTATTAATTTTAGGAACTGATATAAATTATACAATTAGTTAAATTCAGCAGAAATAAGCTCCCCCAATTCTCTAAAACGTTTATTCCAAGAACATATAATGACCACTTTAATCCCCTGAACATGTACACCAATGCTTGCCAGCTGTTTAACCATTATTAAAATGGATTAAACATTAAATTCATTTCTAATAGAAAACCTTTTAGATTAACCATGAAAGTATCTTAATAAAGAAAAAAGTAATTGGAAATTTAAACAAAATTTATATTAGATCTTCAAGCATACTTTTTAAGCACCATTTCCAGGCATAATGTTTCACATATTTATTTTCAAAGTGCTCCTACACGCGTTTATATACACATATATACGATGACAGCGCGTCTTTGCTGCTTGAGCCCCTTTAAATTCTATTAAAGTCCTTGGAACGCCCGGAGGTGCTAAGGTTACATAATTAAATTGCAGCCCTGGCCTGGCAATTAATTAAATGCCTCATTTATTAACGCTTTGTTAGGCAATATTTTCACAAATGACTACAAAAACAAGGCAAAGGAAACTCGGCAAAATTAAAGCAAAGACAACACAGCAACAGTTCCATAAAAGTTCCAACCCCCCACACACACACACACACACACAGAGAACGACAACAACAAAAAATCCCCGAAATACGCACACCGTTACATTCACGCAGATACGCTCGCAGACAGCGGCATATAAATTTACGCATTACGCATACGCCGTGTGGCGGTCGGGCACTGATTTATTTTTAACCTCAAAGCGTCATTCACAATAAAGATATTTTACGTTTATGACCCACAAAAATGGAAACTTTGGCGTGGCAGGCGGCAACGTAGTAGCTAACGTTGTCAGCCAACGCGGCGTATGCGCAACAATTTGCAAGGGGCGTTCACTTGTTGCGGTTGACCGGGCTTAAACTCTAGGGACCACAGACAGGCTGCTCCCCCGATCCAAATTCACCTAGCATGGCTGCTCAACGCCTAGGCAAGTCAGTGGAGCAGTGCAGACAAGTTGTCTTTATATTTTTTTGGGAAGCTATAGCCAAAGATATTTGTGGAAAAACGTGCTTAGAATGTTCTAAGAAATGTGTATGAAAAAGTAACTTAAGACAGTTTTAATTGGGATTTATTTAATTTAGAAAAGCAAGAAAATATATCTTGTTGATTTTAAAATAAATTTAAAATTAAATTATATTTAAATATTTTATTTAGGAATTAAAAAATGGATATTAAAGTAGTGCAAAATTTAAAGAGCTGAAGGTTCTACTTATTTATTTTATGTAAAAAAAACACATTTTTATTTAGAAATTTGTTTAAATTTTTAGCTTTATTTTTACTTTTGTCCTGATTTGTCCTGATTTTACAAAAAGTTCTTGTCTTGCCAACACCACATAATCGTGCAACTTTTGTGGGTCGTAATTTAATATGCGGCCGCAACTCTAACATGCTCGACACGTCGCCGTCGGGGTCGCGCCTGTTTATCCAACTACCAACACACCTGTGTCAACAATTCTTTAAAGCCCCTCGTTGCTCTGCTCTCTTTGGCATTCGATTCATTTGATTTGGCCCGAGCCTGGGCTGGCTTATGCAAATAGGCAACAGCCACTCGAGCAGCCAAAGCCTTTCAATGCGCGTCAACAATTTACATTGCCATTGCCCTCTCGATTTGTATATATACCATTCACACTGCTAAGGTCCTTTGGCCCGCTTCTCGCCACCTTCCCCACATATCTAGAGGACAATGAAGAAGGACAATAAAGGGAAATCGAAATTACACTGACTGAAAGGTTGTCACAATGCGGGATTTGGCTACAAAAATGTAAAATTCCCCAAACGAGGCGGCGACAAATAAAATTGATTTTAGCTCTGGGCGTTGTGTGTTTGTGGTTTTAAAATTTAATGGTTATCTATTAAAAAAAAGGATTGGGAAGGAGCTAT
>JAEIIJ010001053.1:0-10680 GCA_018904815.1 Drosophila ogumai
AAAATAACAGTTTTTTTGCGATCGCTCGAATCTGTCAACAGTTATTTGCGAGCTATGCTTGTAAGCTTTTTTAAATATATTTTTGCGACCGCACGCCTCGACGACGCGTGAAATTCTAATTGAGAAAACCAGAAAAGACGAACGCCCATGGCGCCAGCGATCATTAAACGGGTACGGGTACGAGTACGAGACGAGTGCACGGCTGCGAGTCGGGTTGCTGCTTCGTAGATACATATGGACGATATAGGAGTCTTAGCTACATTTTCACAGCGTTTTTCCACATATTTGCGTGGCCAATTCGCACGTAGGAAATCAAGTTCCAAGGCGACCGCCGCCACGACCACATCAGGCACAAAAAAAAAAAATAGTATAAAAAACTAAACATAACAAAAAATAAATAAAACTTAAATATAAATTGAAAAAAAGGATATATTTTCTCAAATTTATTAAGGCAACAAAAGTTTAAAATATTTAGAAATATTTTTTAAAGTTACCAAAACATCTCCTGACAAATTAATTGGTACCTAATTAATAGACTTTTCTTTGAGTGCACCCAGACGTTTACACATGTCGCGACGCGTCTCACAGATTGTAGGAAAAAAAATCCCTGATACGGGCAGGCCACCGCAGATACAGATACATGGACAGCTGCAGCTGCAGATACAGATACACCTCGGCATCCGTAGGATGCACTGGCTGGACCTGGACCGCAGATGGGTTGGGATGCCTGGAAAAGCTGTTGCCGCTATTGTTTGTACAAATATTGTTAGCATTACAACAATATTTTGTTCTTCTTGAAAAGCCATTCATGGTTTGTTGAACTTTTCAGCTGAAAGTAACGCCCCAACTCGTTCTTTCTCTCCTTCGGAGGCGAAGCTTTTTATAGTTTTGTTTACGCTCCTCGGGAAGGCTTTCCTTTTGGCGCTCTTGGCCCTGCCGCTGGGTATTTATAATACCATTTCCAATGCTCCTCTTTAAACAGTCAAGTGTTGTGATTAGTGTGTGTGTTTAGCTTCTAATTGAATGCACTTTGATGCCGCTGGCTGAGGTGTAAACAAAGTTTGGGAAGTGTGCCACCAGGGAGTTTACCTTTACTCCACTGACGTCAGAAAGAAAATTATATTACTGGGAACTCGGTGTAAATTTTCGTGTCTTTCTTTATATATTTTTCTTTTGGCTTTTCACAGTTTACAAGAGTGCAAGTAGAGGAGGTCTTTATTGGGCCAATTATATGATTAATCTTTTTTTCACAGCCAATGACGCAGATTGTAGAGAAATTCGAATGTAATTAGGCACAATTTATGGCTGTTTTGAGGAAAATATAGAAGCAATTAGCCTGGAATCTAAATTAGGAAGCGGATTTCAGGCGAATATAGATTTTTATTGGGATCACCAAGCAATTACACCACAGAAAGATCACGAAATATTTATTGTTTAGATTCAGGCTGAAAATTTTGATAGAGTGTTTTTAGATGAAGCAACTGAAAATAGGACTTTAATTATGGGAACCATTTATAGATAATCTATGAGAAATAGTAAAAAATATTTCCAGCTTTCCAAGTTATTTATTTATAAATTTTATCTTGATTGAAAATATAATTTAATATTTTATTAATTCACTTCTTCAGTCACTTGGCTTAACCTCCCAGGAAAACCAGTTCTTTTGGACAGGCAAAAAAATCGATTGGCCTGGCTTGACTGCATTAAACAAGCCTCATGAGCTCTTATTGCCCTCTTAAGCACTCCCATATGATCCTGTCTTGGCGCAGGTCACACCCTCGAATTAAGTCTGCCACTTTCGGTGAATAATGTGCGCAAGAAATGCACACAAAAGGCAAACAAAGAAAGGGGCAACTCCTTCTTCTGATTTTTTTTTTCTGTGATTTTTCCTTCCCTCCCTTTTTGTCCTGGTCCTCGCACTCTGGGCAAATTAACAGTCGCTTACAGCCGGAACACCTCCTTTCAGCGGCAGAGCTACGGGGAACACACCTACGGCATTTTAATTTACAGAATTTTTGCAGAGCAATCCTCGAAAAGAATGCCCAGCAAATGCTCAGGAAATTTGAGCAGAAAAGTCTGCGCATGCGCCGCTGCCTTGTTTACACGAAACTCATTAAAATACGCATTTATCATGTTGTCCCCGGTCCTGGGGAAGATGGTCATGCAGATGGGGATTGGGATTGGGATTGCGATGGAATTGAAGCCTGCTCTTTGGGTAGGGCTCCAGTTTAAATGGCCGCACAAATTATTCAGCGAGTTGGGAATTTTGAGTTTCTAACACTCAGGGAAAAGAGGTCGTTAAAGGTCAAAATTAAAAAAAAAGAGGGTACGATCATTAGATGATTTTATTTTATTTTAGTTTGTTTTAATATTTTATACAATTGTTATTAAGATACAGGCGGTTTGTTTATGCCCGGGTTGGTATCAATCTTTTAATTATACTTTTTATTTAGATTTTATCAAAATTTTTCGCTTTCTTCAATGGACTCTTTAGAGGATTTTATTTTCTTTTAATTATTTTTTTTTTTAGATTTACTGATTTTCTGTTTTTTATAATCTATTATATAA
Source organism: Drosophila ogumai (assembly GCA_018904815.1). Taxonomy (NCBI): domain Eukaryota; kingdom Metazoa; phylum Arthropoda; class Insecta; order Diptera; family Drosophilidae; genus Drosophila; species Drosophila ogumai. The sequence continues at coordinate 2,569 of JAEIIJ010001053.1, forward strand.
GTTTATAAAATTGTTTTAATATAGGCGGTGTGTGGTCTTCTTCTTGAGTGGTTTTTATTTAATTTTAATTTATTTGTTTATGTAATGTACTGGCTTTATATTAATTTTTTCAATTTTTTTTAAATCTTTATAAAAGAATTAAATTACCATGGGATTGTGGATGACTTGTTTTAAATATTATTTTAAAAATATGCTGGCAGCTTTTAATCATCTAAAATTTTCTCCCAGTGCATTTGATTCTGGTCTTGAATTTATGCAATACAATTCGCATATTTCAAGGTCGGCGACGGGGCGCCTGCGGACATGTCCAAATTGCAGGCTCTCCATTTCAGATTCACTTTTTGTTGTTGTATTTTTTTGTTAGCTTCTTTACATTTATTCTTTGGCGAATTTTTGGTCATAATTTAACATAACTTTTTTTGGTTTTGCAAGCTTAAGAATGTTCTTTTCGGGATTGTTTGTTTCGAAATATCCGCTTGGAGCTCATCAATCTGCGCGGCCTTCGGGCGTTAAATGCGTTGCGACAAATGCACCGGAGAAGGGTCGCCTTCGCTTGCGATTAAGGAAATCAAATAAATATTCAGCTTGTGTGGAGTTCATCGAACTTGTGCTAACATTTTGGAGACCCGTCTTCAAAGGCCAAAGCCCTTTCTTGAAGTTTAAGAAAAAAAACACACAAAAACCACTTTAATTTTCGGTTCTGTGCCAAGTTCTTCTTATTTTTTTTTTATACGAAGGTGGTCCTCATAAATTCTTTCTGCCTGCGTGTCCTTTAGCCTTTTATTATATTTTATCCAAGAGTTTGGCTGCTTCTTATCTGTATTTTTTGCCTGCCCTGCTTTGGGTTAAATTCTCGAGATTGCCATGATCTTGTCGGCGTTCGCTTTCGTTTTTCTTGGTTTTTTTTTCGGTTGAAAGGACTTTGGATCGGATCGGATTGGATCCATTCCGCCTAATTGTTGTCGCGGCTTTTTTTGCGGCATGTTTTGGTATATCAAATTCACTTAGCGCTTTGTCTTGCCTGGTGTTGAAATCTTTAGACGTCGTGAGGCGGCACTTAAAGTGTTTGTTCTCGAATTGTTGCCACGTCATAAATGTTTTGTTTTGCCTTTTTGTATTGTACGCTGCTCGGCAAAAGTGAAAGTTCGTGTAATACAATTAATAAACCGCCACTTGGAGAGCGTTAAGCATACAAGACTAAATGGCGGGCATGTTGGTCAAGTGCTGACGCTGCTGCTGCGTCACTGATGATGACGAGACCATCAATTACCGACCACCAGCCACTAGCCGCCATCCACTAGCCACCTTCCACCACGCCCCCAGGACAAAAGCTTGTGCTGACACGACATACACTGAGAGATAAAGGGGCTTGTTTGCTTTTTGGAGACTGATACTGATGAATCTTCAGCTTAATAGTTGTACTTGTAAATAAACCATTACTTATTTGTTATAAACTAAATTATTACCTTCTTACTTTCGGTTATTCATATCATATAGCTTATAATTCCCACCTGTTGTTTTTAAATTTTGAAAATAAATATCAATTAATTTCTTTAGGAATTACTACAGTATCCTTTAACTATCCTCTAGCTGTGTACATCCTGCTTATAATTCTCAACTGTTTTTTCTGAAGAAAGTAAAGTGTATATATTTTTATATATTTGTTTTTAGGATTCCCAATATTATCTGTTTCTTTTGATATTTTTTTTTTGCCTCAGTGCACAAAACCAGGCAACAGACGGAAGTGCGTGTCCTGGCATTGGTCTTTACTACTTTGGTATGACGAATACATAGATGTATATACGTGTATTCGAAAGGATGTGGTTCGCACTTACCTTCGTACATCTGCGCATATTGCGGGAAGCCGGCAGCTCTCAGCCATTTGCAAGCCTCCACGGCTTCGATTTCTGCAAAGAGAGGGGAGAATGAAAATTGGGGGGGTGAAAAGCCGTTTCAATATTGCGTATACGCAGGCAAGGCAGCGAATTAAATTAATTGTAATTAAATTGCCAATGTTCATGGGTCCTTTCAGCCGGACCAAACTCAGTCCGGTCGCGGTTCAAGATGCAAGAGTCGCGCCAGAGTCTGGCCATTGTTTGGGTCTGGGGTTTTCACGGTCACTTGATGGATTATGTTGTAAGCCGTCCAAATGAAGCTGACGGCTTAAAATTATGTAGCTGCGGTCAGTCGACGACATGCTCTTAAATTGTTTTTCTCCTTTAACCCTCGAGGAGTGGCAGTGACATGAAAGTAAAAGTTTTCGCAGAATCTTTTGCGCAACTCTTGAAAGTGAAGTGATTGAAGGAGATGTGTGTGGAATGTGTCAGACCGAAAACAATGGGTCCTTAAATCTTTGTACTGTCATTTTTGAAGATTTGTTTTCAAGTGCAATTAAAGCAGGTTATTTTGAGAGAAGAAAGCTTTTTATTTAAAGAAAAGAAGATAGAAACAGTTGGACTTTATTCTCAAAATAGCCTGAAAACAAACCCATATTAAATGATGGATATGAGAGCATCAACCGCATTAAATTGCTTATTTGTGTTTGGCTAATTCCAGTTAGACACAAAGCCTGATGACAACAAAGAAAGCACTGAACCGCAAATAATAAATGTAAGTCATATCTTTTTACGAGTCTAAATCCCCAAATGAATTTCAATCGAATGCCAAAGAGAGACGGGCAACCAATTTGTGGATGAGAAAATAATAAGGAAACATAGGCACTTGGCCTCAGCAGCTATTTTAAATGCTAATCTGCAGGATCTGGCGACGAAGCTATTGATTTTTAATCAGCCTGAGCGACAACATGAAACAGTTTCCGGCTGCTTACTGCCAACGGGGATGGAACTTGCTGGGAGACCATGTCAAAAAGGGGGACTCCCGGGCTGAGTGAATTATTATTGAGTTTTGCAAGCGATTAACTTGCACGAGGATACTGCCAGCGATGCCAGCAACAACTCAAGCGAAGCACCACCACCTGTCCACCTGCTCTTCCAGGCTGCCTGGGCTGGCTTCCTACCGCTCCGGTACTCTGACTCTCTGTCTCTGCATTTATTTATAACCGAGAGCAACCCTTTTGGCCATCGATTTATGCCGCTGGCGTTCTGACAGCTGCCGGGCCGCAACTGTGAAGTCCGGACGGACGCATGACCCGCTTGTAACGGATCTTGGCAGTGGGCCAGTGATTCAAATTGTGTTTTGACCCACTCGACCTGGTCAAGGAATTATGGCTAACTGCATAACAGAATTATGCATGCAAATTGCGGGGGTAAATGGCTTAATATTGGGTCATTAACGTGTGATTGGTAATGTTGTACATTATTTAGAGTAACCATTACTGAGTTACTTAATGATTACTTTGAAAATTTTACTAAATTACCCAGGACTTTAAGGATATATATTATAAAAGAAGGCTATAAGGCTTAAGTCTTAGAAAATAATATAAATATTAGTTTCTAAAAGTTCTTTACTCTTTACAGTGTGACTAGGAAAAACTTTATAAAATAAAGATATCAAAAAGTTAGACAACAATTTATTTGATTCTCTCTTACATGCACCTGTATTCCTTGTCACATTCGCTTGGCATTAAGGTGGAAGTGGAAAGTCAAGTAATAAGTTATACTGCCCCACATTAATTATCCAGAACTTGGCAACTTTTGCGTTGGCAAATGTTATTTTTCTGTAAATGCCACTCGAGCGTTGTATAAATTGCGCATACGCCGCGTTGACGTTGCAGGCTCAAACTCATCTAAAAGCCATTTAAGGCGATTGTAGGTGTGAGTGCTGGTGGGTGTGTGTGTGTGTGTAAAAGGCTCACTCGCAGCTTATTGCGTCAGGTTCAATATTTGTTCTTGTTTATCCACACACACACAGGACCTGGCACAGGCACAGGACCGCCCAGTTGTTGTCCTTATTGTCCTTTGGTGTCCCACTCTGCCCACTCTGCACCTTCGGTGCTGTTAAAACATTTTCCAACAAGCGACGCGTAAATTCATGAACTTCACCTGCGCCCAGGATAATAATTATTCTGATGGACCCAGGACAATGTGTTTGTGTGTCTGCTGGATGGGCGTTTTTGAACATGAGGCGATGCTGATCGGGGCTTACACGGAATGTCGGAATGCCGGAAAGTCGGGATGTTGGCCTGACCTTAAGGCTAATTACAAAAAACAAAAAAAAAGGTATATATATAAATCCTGGTAACAAGAACATGCCCTGCGCTCAATGTGAACTCTGCTCTTTAAATTTCCGTTGATTATCGCTGGTTGCTATTAAATTTAATAGTCTTGAGTTTTCAATTTTTGGAATATGAAATTTGCATTAGAAAATAAGATGATTCCGAAAGGAAAAAAAGATAAAAAGTAAAGTAAAAAAAACAGTTTATAGCCTTTGTGGTCTTTATAAATTAAATAATGTTTAGAAATATAAATCTATCAACTAAATTTAATTTAATTTTTAAATTCATTTTAAAATTGTTTACAAGTAAATTATAGCCTGCTTTTGGGCAGCATTTAAATAAATTTTAAATCGATTGAAGGTGATTTTGGATTAAGATAAATATTATTTACAACATATTATATAGAAAAAGTTAATTTAAATAGTTTTTTTATTATTTCGAAACAGATGCTAATCCCTTTTGACTCTTTACATTTATTTCCTATTAAAAAATTAACAAAATCTCATCTTTGATCTTAGTTTTCTCTATCCTAGCACTTTGCATAGATAATGTTGTCTCCGTCAGGCCTGGAATTCAATTTCTGCCCTTTTTGTGTCCCCTCAACTAGAGCTTGTTGTTCACTAAATTTGTTTAAGTTTTCAATTAAAATTTGCATTGATTTTAAGAGCTCAGCAAACCCTACAAGGACCGCAATGAGTAGAAAGTCTGGTTCTGGTTAACAGAGGGAAGGGAGAGTGTCAATGAAAGCAAAGTTCCTAACACAATTGCCGTAGACTTTATCCGTGTGTTTGTGTATATGGGTGCGTGTTAGTGACACGCTTTTGCCTTTGTGTATGGGTGTGCTCCAGAAAAATGCAGCCAAGCAGAGCGAGCTGACAATGTATGTGAATGACAGACAGACAGCCACAAATACACACACGGAGAGACTCGATTATGGCCGAGTTATGTAAAGGGTTTTCTATACGTTTGCATTTATAGCCTGATTCCAGGGAATCCGTTCCAACAAATGCATTCAATAGGAGTCCTGTCCAGTTAGATCCCTTGTCACGCGCAGCTAAGACTTTAAGCTGGGTTTATGCAATTAAACGGTAAGACCTCATTCTTTACTGGGAAATAAGTATTCAAGAAAAGGTAATTCCTCTTTTAAAGATGTCTAGCAAAGATGCTAAATAATATATTTAATGTAAAATTAATTAAATTGAGCCCCAGATAATGTTTCTTACATATTTTTCCTAGCCACACTTCCTTCTATTTTCTGTCTTACAAGAATTAAGTATTCTTACTTGCCTTAAATTAGTTATTTGTCTGCATTTTCGTAATAGTAATATTCCAGCAGTTTAATGATTAATTTTTCTTTCAACTTTACAGCAACATTGACCTTTTTCCGCATCGTAAATCGAATTCTAGCTGACACTAATTGATAGCTAATTCAATTGCCCCAGGCTGGCCAAAACATTATTCAGCAATTTTCATTAATTTCCAGCTAAACGGTTTCATATGCCAATTATGCTGCCATATAAAACACTAAATTACATTCGACCCCCGGGGCGGAAAACCTAACATACAGAGCGAGTGAGCACCGAGTTCTCAAACTAAAAACAATGCAATTTTACAGGCAACTCGGTGTGTGTGTTTCGTAAATGCAAATGAACCGTGCATGTTAGCACATAGATAAATAATTCAATGATTGTCGTAGGTGTCGTGCCATTAATTAATTGTTGCAAAAAGAGGAAAAGTGTTTGCTTAAATGTCAGGCGGAACATAAATTTTGGTCACCTTCAGAGACACTGAGACTGAGCGCTGGCAAAAGCAGATTATTAATTATAAATTGCGGCCAGAAATAGCACTTGAACTTGTAATTTTCAGTTTTGTTTTCAAAATAGAGTCGTTTGTGGGTTGGTTCCTGTGACCAAGCATAAAGTGTGTATAAATAGACGCACACACAACGCACTCCTTTCCTCTTCACTGGGCACACGAAAGCCTGCCAGCTTTTCAGCAGGATCAGGCTATTTATAAAATTTGCCTGAGCCCCAAAGTGTGCGAGTGTTTGTGAGTTTGTGCCTCCTTCTAACCAACTCCCATTCGTTTTGGCTAGAAGAGCAGGCAGGGTTTTGGCCATGGCTGCAACAAGTGGCAGGAGACGTCAGTTTAATTTGCTGTAAACTCAACGATGGGTGGAGCAGCCAGCCACTTACTTGGCTCGGGGGTTCTCAACCATAAATGCCCCGCAATTACAGAGGCACACAGAGCCACCCCATGAGAATTCCTTGGCCAAATATAACAGATCATTGAGCTTTTAATGTGTTTTTAATATCAGCGTATTATATGCGGCAGCAAGATTCGCTTCGCCTTTCGCACACAATAAATATCAAACAAATTTCGCATTCGCAGCAAAAATAATCAAACAATAACAAAGATGAAATAAAACAAAACAAAGCCAAACGGAATGGAATGGAAAGTTTATATATTGTTTCAACCCCAAAATGGCAGGAATATTAAATGAGTGTTTAGAAATGAATATGGGTATTCATAATTGAAATATTTAAAGCAGCGTTTTTGTGTATCTTTTTTAAGCTTGAACAAAATTTAATATGTATATCTTGGAAAAGAAAAACATCTCTGCCAGTTAAAAATTCATTAACTTACAATGACATTAAGTTAAAACCAACTGACTTACAGGTGGTTATGTTTTCTGAGAATTTTCCCTAGACACAAAAGAGAGAAAAGACTCTTCGGGCACTTCCTCAATCGAATATAGACAGCTTGTAAAGGCCATAAAAATGCCTTTCCAATTGCCCATTCAATTTTGTGTATACAATTTAAGCGTCATTTATATATCTTATGTTTTTCTGTATTTTTTTTTTTTTTGTGGAGGCACGAACCGTGGAGGCAGGTACCAAGCTAAAGTAATAAGTAAAAACAATTTCCCTGAACTCTTGGCTCGTTTTTTTACTCGTTCACGAATATACATATTAATTGTATAATAATTTTTTTCCATTTATTACTACACGCAAACAATTTTCTTTATTTAAATGAATGGCTTTGCTTGACTGGCGCGCAATTTCACCAGCCTGGCCTGGCCTGGATGATGGTGATGATGATTGTTATGATTATGACGGCTATGGTCAGTGGCTGGATATATACATAACACTGTGGGACAGTGACTGACTGACTGACCGGATGATTGACTGGACTGGACTGGTCTGGCGACGGGTAACTGGCCAAGAGTGACAGCACACAGCACACTTGTTGCAAATCCTATTGCCATATTGATACACATATCTCGCCATGAATAATTCGATTTAAATGCGAGGCGTCGACTGATAAGTACAAGCTGCGCACTGTGCACTGTGCTCTGGAAATAGCCATGCCCCGCATTCCCATTACCAAAAATAAATGCTGGTTGGGGGGATCGGCCGCCGCGGCGGCTGTTTTGTGGCTATTGTTGGGTGCGGAAAAACAATAAACAGCCAATTTTCTGGCCGTCTAACGAGTGGCGCGCGCGCATTCCTTGCCACCAAAGGAAACACAATGATCCAGACACGCATTTTTCCATAATTGTATACAAAAAAAAAAAAAGAAAGATTTTCTTAAATAATAATTGCCAATGGCCAAAACAAATTTGCCCTTGAAGCAGGGCCACATTGGGGTTAAGAAGCCTCGAAAAAAGGGGTTTTCAATTAAAAAAAAAAAATTTTTAAAGGAGGAAGAGGCTATATTACATATACCTAAAAGAGTACTTTCTTGTTTCATTAAATTGATTTATACTTTGTGGCTAATTTAAATAAATTTTTTACATGAAACATATATCACATTATTCATATATTTTAGATTATAATTTGTCTTCAGCTACCTAACATGTTTATATTTGATATAATATATATTTTAGATAATATTTGTTTCATTATCTTTTAATATTGGCTTAAAATTTATAAATA
>JAEIIJ010001059.1:0-10828 GCA_018904815.1 Drosophila ogumai
AAACCGGAGCAGCTAAAAACGAAAACGGTTCGTTTTCGCCCAAAACGAAATCGAAAAAATGTTACGATTACCGGAGCAGGCCTGATTGTTTTCAATTTAATATTTTATACTTTTATACTCAGCTATGTATTTCCCCTTGGAATTTCGCTTTTCTTAGCTGTTTATTTTGGGCAATCCAACTTTTTTTGCTCAGAAAAAAATGACATCACTAGTCGAAAGGCAGACAAGAGCGAAACGGCTACAGAGAATAATTTTGTACCTCTCGCGCGCTCAAATTTTGCAGTGCAAAGTGGCGAGGGCGACGTGAGAGAGAGAGAACGAAGCGGTTAAAAATGCTTCACGAGAGAATGAGCGAAGCGGCTAGAACTGCTTCGCTCTCTTTTGTTCTCTCCTTCATCCTTCTGCACCTTCTGCATGTTTGCTTTTTTGCTTAGCTCCTGTCTTCGCAAGCCGAAAAATTTACTATTTGTTGCTGTTTTTCTTGTAACGGTCGCGCCGGCGCAAATTTGTGTAGTAAGCCTTTGCATGGTATTTTAGAGGGCGTGAATATCTGGAACAAGTGTTTTTTAAACAGGCGAAATATGAAAACAATAATTTTTGGCAAGTAGCTGTTATTTTAGAAAAATGTTTCGTCACTCCTCCTTTCTTTATTTAGCCTGTTCCCTGAACATCATGCTGGATCTCCGAGAATCTTCAAGGATCATGCGCTTGGTGCTGTACAGATCAACTGCTCCCGTTGACGGGTCCCGCTGCCGTTGAACCGAATTCAATGTGCTGGGCGAAAAGCCAAAGTAACTGGGTCTTTGACTTTGGCGGACCTCCTGACTCCTCTCTTTGGCCTTGCCCGCGTCGAACTCTTCGGCATCGAAATGGACATCGGCCTTCGGATGCAGTTGTGTACTCCTTTTCGAATAGAAGGTCAGCTCTTCGGCATTCATGTCCTTGGTTTTGATCAGCTCGGAGAAGGCCAGCTTGGCCTCTATCTGCTTGGCCTGTGAGCGCTTGAGGCGATAAAAGTCCTCCCTTTCGAACTCCTCCAGCTCACCGTTTATGTAGGTAGAGGTGTTTTGCAGAATCGGTATTACCTATAGGGGTGAGTATAGTAAGAAAATTTACTTTTTCTATATATGTACATATATATATTTACCACATGTTCCAGGGCATTGACTCTCATATTAGTCTGCAGCGAAGCCGCCTCCAGCATCCGCACCTGGACAAAGATGGAGGCACAGGCCACCAGTTCGGTGAGTGCCTGCGTGTAGGTGTCCCTTATCCGCTGGACTTGGCAACCGCCAACGCTGAGTCCGGCGAGTGGAAATCCCGTGGTGCTGCCGTTCTTTATCGTTAGCTCTAGACAGTTAAGAGTGACGCCCACGATCTTGGTGTGGTAGCGAAATATATTCACAGCGTCCACCTTGCTGCTGCTCACTATTTGTGGATGGAAATCGGCACCTAGGAGGCGGGCTTTGGCCATCGAAAAGATCGCATCGCGCATACTATTGTCCACGACCTCGTCCTGCTCGTTTAAGAAACGCTTTAGCTCGCGTAGCTTCATGTCTATGGCGTCCCGCTTCCGCTTGAGCAGGCCCACGCCTCTCCTGGCCGCCAGGACGCGCTGCTTCATGACCACCGAGTTGGCCCGCGAGGGAAATACGGGCAGGATGTCGCGCTTGGCCATGTTGTGATTGGGATATGTCCGGGGGAAAATAAATTTTGGATTTTGAATTTAGTTGTCAAAATGTTGGGATATTTAAATATTCATGTTTGAAAAAATGGTTTACTATTCCCTACTGCAAGATAAAACATACACAATAAATATAAAAAATGATAATAATTATATAAATATATTTAGAATTATAACTATATATTATACATACATATTACTTACGCTACTTTAATAACATATACTTCTTTAGGCTACTATACCTTTGGAGGCCAAATTTACTTCATTTAATGATCCTATTTAAATTTAAATAATTTTAAAATAAACTATAACCAAAAAACGGTCAGAAACTTGTAAACTATATGTAAATTAATTAAGAATATAGATTACCAGTAATAAAATATAAATTTGTTGAAAAATAAAACTTAAATGCATAACTTTGAAATATTACTCATACGCAGCTTTGTCTTGCAGAATTTTTATTGTTAAGATTGATTGATTTTTAATACAAGAACCTATTTTTATTGAAATTATAATAAGTTAAAATTTAATTTAACATTTTTGGTGGTTAAAAAGGAATCCATATTTTATATTACGTCAAAAAATCGTACATGATTGTGGAGAGTGCACCAAAAAACCCAGGAACAAAGGGTAACAATTCACTGCTTGTTGTTTAGTTAATCAAAAAATCTCTGTAAAATTAAAGCCAATGGAATTGTATAAAACATATTTTAGATTCCCAAAAGATTGCGGAGACCACGTCCGGGAGATTTTAGCGTAGGCAACACTTGGCCCACAAATCCGTGGTCGGGAATAATGGCAACGGGATATGCGTGTGCAATTACCATGCAGAATATATATGGCACGCTGGTTGGTGGCACGGCTCGTGCGGCCATTCCACTGGGATTGCACATTGGACAGTTGGACAGTTGGACAATTGGACACTTGGACATTTGGCCATTTTGCGCAATTTTCCAGCTGCTGTACGATTTCCTCAGCATTTTGCCGCAGCGAATTGTCGCAATGTGGCGCCGCTTGGTGCAACGCAGCCTTGGCGCATTTGCAACGCATGCCAACAAGTTAAGTATGTTAACCTCTGGAAAATTAGACATGGGCGCCTGGGGGGTGTATGTGGTGTTAAGGGTGGGCCAGATGGTAGGGATAGGTAACGAAAACGAAAATGAAGTAACAATGCAGCAAACATCGGGTGTCAGGGGGGGCCAAAGGGGGCGTTCTGTAGTTGTCGTTGTACTTGTAGTTGTTCGTTGTCGTTGTCGCTTGGCGACGACAGCAATGCGCCATTTTTCGTTCGACCCGCAAGACATGAAAATTCGGCTTTCCCTTGCCTTTCTCCACGAGTGTGTGTCTGTGTGTGTGCGTTTTCATTCTTTCTGCTGGATTTTCGCAATCGCAGAGGAAGCCACCATTTTTCCCTTACTCGCTGAGAAGACAAAATTTATCGCAAGTCGATAAGAAATCAAAAGAAATTGCCTTACATGTTATATATATTTTTAAAAATAAACTTTATTTATATTATGTATACTGACTTTATCAATGTTTACCCAGTCACGATTTATTCTTGTTGATTTTTGGAACTGAATTTCTTTTTCTTGAAATATATATTGATTGTTATGTATTTTAAATATATTTTCATTTTCTTTATAATTATTATATATATTTTTCCTTTGCTAATAATATTTATTTTATCATTAAAATGTATTTTATTTTTATCCCTCTTTTCAATAAAAATGAGGTTATTCTCGTTTCTGTAGCGAAAACAAATGTGAATGTGCGATAAATGCTAAGTAAACACGATTTAATTGCAAGCAAACATTTGTCTTTGCTCTTAGGGGATTATTAATTTGCATACCTACTTAAATGTGCGCACATTTATGAATATGCTGTGACATTAAATGCCACAAAAGTATGTTACGCCAACTGGCAAACAATAAGGACAAAAAGGTCCTCAGAAAAAAGGTTTTCAACCGAATTATATTTTTGACTAATTATTCCTTAAATTTTCTTTGTTTTATGAAATCTTAAGTAAATAAAAAATACGTTGAAAAAATATCTTAAAATTAGGATTTTCGATTAATTATCCATAAAATTAAAAAATATTATTTAAGTATATATTTTTTTATTTTCAGTATATGCATTGTAATAAGATATAATAAGATACTATAAGTATATTCTTTATTACTTTCCCTTCTTGCCCTTGCCCTTGGCAGCACGACGGTTCCTCTTGCGCTGATCCTTCTTCCATTTGCGCCAGTATTTCTGGATCGTGGCCGCCGCTCGGTTCATCATGAACACCACTAGCTTCTGCTGTTGAATACGGCGCTCTTCCTCCTCGCGTTTTACTACAATGTTCTTGTAGATGCGCTCCTCATGCCGGAACTGGACCATAAAGTCATCGAGCACCTTTTTGGCCAGTAAGTACTGATCCTCCATGGCGATATTGGCACGCATCTTCTCGCCCAGAGTTGTATCGTATTTCTTGAGAAGACTTTGCAGTTGCAGGAGTAACTTGTTTCTGGTAAGGTTAAAATATATATATTATATATTTTATAAGGGTATATATTCCTATACTTTTCATTCCTCAGTTCTTGCTCTTCGCGGAGGTTCTTCTTGGTCATCGCTTCGTAGGCTTCCCGGGCAGCAATCAGCTGCTCCTCCAGCTCTTTCTGCCTGTCCGTGCTGCCCTTGTGGTACAAGCGCATTGTGCGATTGCATTTTTCACTGGAAAAATATAGTAATATAAAATATAAATATAATGAATATATAAAATATAATATATAAAGAAATGAAGAGAGTAATTTGAAGGGAATCTCAAACTTACATCTCATTTTGTATTGCCACATTGTTCTGCCACTTCTTGTTGGCCAAATCATCCTCCACCTTCATCAGGTATATACCTTTGGCAGCTGTCTTCCACTTGCCGACCACCTTTTGAAATGCCAAACTAGACTTGAGTTCAAGGATCTTCTTCTGGATATCCACATTCTGGTGATAGATGGCATGCAGCTTGCGCTCCTTGGTGATCTCACTGCGCGAGGATCGATTCAGGTGCGTGTGGGCACTCTCAAGGAGGAAATGGAAGGCGGCCAACACCTTACGATCCCGTTCTTCCAAATTTCGCATCAGGTTGGGAAAGAATCTATAGATCTGATGGTTGACCAGAAAAAAGTCAACGATTCGCATGGTGGTATGATCGTGGGGCAGTTTGGAGCGACCCGTTTGCTTGCCCAGGTGATGCATCATCTTGTCGATGGGTCCCAATATCTCCTCATAGCAGGTGTTTTTCAAGACGCTCTTTAGGTTATCAGCGTTGGCCAAAAGTTTGGGTATAATCATGGCTATCTTAATACGCTCCTGGGATAACTTGAGTACTCTTTCCACACCCTCCAAACGGGCCCCACGCTCGGCGGATTTATCTGTCGAGGGAAAAATATTATATAATATAATTAATTAATTTTTAAATATTTACTTACCCATTTTGGGAAAAGACTTGTGGTATATGGATCTTTTTCTTAGTATTAGTTTTTACTTTTTTAAGATCTCATTAACATTTTCTAATATTTTCAATTCTTTAATACTTTTCCTCTTTAAATATTAGTTGATATTGAAAGTCTGTAAAATGTTTTTTATTCAGTTTTTTTATATTTGTTTTGTGTGTGTACTCGTTTCGAGGTCTTGTGCAGCTCTGAGCCGATGTATTATTATTTTTTATGGATAAACAAGACAGTCTGCTATGTTGTTGCTTTGGGTAACAAACCCCCTTTTCGATCGAGAAGTGACTTAAAAACAAAGGGGCGATGTGATGACGGGCGGAACAGTAGTTTTGAATGGCGTTTTCATGGGGCTGCCTGGCTGAAAACTTTGGCCAAGTGCAGTAGTTGACAATGAAGAGTGGTGTGGGGTTTATGGGTGGCTCTAGGGTGGCTTTAGGGTGGCTCTAGGGTGGCTCTAGGGCTCTGAGGTCTGGGGGGGCGGTTATTTGCTTGTGTGTGGCCATGTCGCATTATGTCAACTGGCGTGGCATGAATGAAAGCTGCAGCAGCAGCAGTGCAGAAGGGAAGAAGAAAAAAAAAAAAGAAAACCATAAGAGCATGAAACGAACTTGTGAATGCAGAACAATGTTGCTCGGAGGAGGAGGGGGTGGTGTGTGCTTGCGAAAAGTTCGTCACTCAGGTGGAAAATCCACCTAATGAAACAGCCATGAAAAAGGGGGAGCCAAGAGAAAGCATTACCCTTCGGTGGATCTGCCAAAAATCACGTTCATAAGTACAGGACAATACAGGTAAAAGGAAAAAATGGTTTAATAATATAGCGTTGATTTTCTTAAAATTATCAGCAACATTGGAAAATATGCGTTTTAAGTTTGAAATTTTATTTTCCATCGAAAAGATAAAAGAGTTATGGATTTTATATTTCAAATAAAGTAGAAGTTTTATATTGTAATTCATTAAATTTTAATATTACAGAAAATTTACTTTTTGTACTACAAATAATCCACCTAGCTACGCTCCACTGTGCTTTAAAGTACAGGTGCACAGCTCAGCTTAATTTCAGTTCCATTTCGTTTCCACCTCTATTCCCATTTCTATTCCATTCGTTTCCCCTGCTACGCCCTCCCTCTCCTTCCACTTCCATATTTGCCAGGGTGAAACGCAACAAGTAAGAAGAAGCAACTGCGCCGAGGCCAAAAAGTTTCCAGGCACCAGCATATCCGAAAAAAACAACAACAACCAGGACAACAAGGACAACGGCGATGACAAAAATGAATGGCGAACATTTGCTGAAAACGTCGCAAAGTACCAGGTCCCCTTACCCCCTCCTGCCAAATGCTCTCTTTCTCACAAAAAAAAAAAAAAAAATGAAAATACAACAAGACCTGCTTGTGTGCGTAAAATGCTGCAATGCGAACAAGCAGGAAAAAAGGAAACCTAGAACAAGAAAAGAAAATAAAATTGAGCAAGAAATAATATTTGTTGTTGTCTTTCGCAGGGCTTGCAAGAAAAGCGATGAACGATAGAGATACGGAGAGAGTGAGCAAGCAGAAAAGGCAAAAGAAATGACGCATAAGCAGAGCAACAAGAGAGCTTTGAGAGAAGGACTTGCAGAAGCGAAGGAGAGCGCCCAGTTTCATGCAACAAAATTTGTTACGGCGAGAGACCAACAGAGAACGCCTCAGAGTGGGCAACGGCTTACAAATACCAATACCAAGGAGCACATTTCCAAGAGAGCATGAGAGCGCGCTCCCAAAAGTATGCAGCAAAATAAGCAAAATCATCTGCTCCACATACGTATACGTAACAAATGGCCATGCAAAGCCAACGCAGAAAAACGGTAACGGTTCTGCAAAGAACCTGCAGCCCAAAAGGCAAGGTCTAACAAAGCGCTCTCTCACTCTCTCCCACATCCGCTCAGCTGCTCGCATTTACCGTTAACCGATTACAGCCCTCGCTCATTATGTTCCGTTGCCTTGGTATTGTTGTATATTTTTATAGTCCTTACTCGACTGTTTCTTTTTAAGTTCCCCTTTCTTTTTTCGCCGTACGTACTTTTTTTTCTCGCCTTCTGGCCTCTTCCCTTCCATCTACAGTTATGCTTGGCTTGGCCGCATTGCAGCTATAAATTTGTTTGTGGTTCACATTTGCCTTGGAAGATTACTTTTGGGCATAGTCGCAGCTCCAAGGGAAGAACAACCATAGAGAGGAGGTAGAGGAGAACGAAAAGAATACCGTTGGAACAATGGACTCAAGGAAAGGGAAACGAGAAACGACAAACTAACTGTGCTCGCCGTCGCTTTTAATGGCGGCGGGAAGTGGGACGCAGCTCTGGGTTGGTTCTTTGGGGTGGAAACCCCATAAAGAACCTTTTTGAGAAAGTGTTATTATAATGCTCGGTTCGGTCTGCCAACGGGAAGGTCAGGTTGTTTGGATTCCGCCAGAGGAAACTAAAGATATATACCAATAGGGTCTTTCCCTTTAAGCGGGATGCCTAAAGATTTCCGTGATAAAATACGGATTAGAGGAGTGTGTTTTAAGATGAAAATACATCTGTTAGCCTTAATATTATTTTTCGTAAAACAGGTTTTTATGAAGAGAAAAAGAATGAAATAATATTCTTATTGCTACTTTATAATTCCCATTTAATTCAATATAAATAAATAAATAAACTTCCTTTAAAAACCTAGGTTAACCACGATAAAATAAAAATCTAAGACTCCTCCAAGGAAAAGCGTAAACATTATAACCAATTCCTACCAATTTCCTTTTAATCCTCTTGATGAGAGGGATTTTCCAATGAAACAGACAAAATAGGAACCCCAAAAACCGGATAATTTTCCCTTTTCGAAAACAGTCATAGTTTCCTTTTGCCACAATTTCGGCTGTTCTCGGAAGGCATTGAGTTGGCCGGCCAGGATCCATTTGGCCAGGCACCTGCTTTTGTCACCTGAGCGAGGACCAAA
The DNA here is from genome assembly GCA_018904815.1 of Drosophila ogumai. NCBI lineage: Eukaryota > Metazoa > Arthropoda > Insecta > Diptera > Drosophilidae > Drosophila > Drosophila ogumai. The sequence goes on from JAEIIJ010001059.1 coordinate 8,139, forward strand.
GGAAACGCTCACATTTGGGAATCCTTGGCAAGTGGCGGCGCCACGCCCACCTGGACAAGTTTCTGGTGAATTTTTCATGGCTTTCGCTTCTCCTCTGTCTCTGTTTTTTTTCCTGCCTCGTTTCCGTTCGGCAGTTACACTTGGGACTTTAGTTTTGGGTCTGCTCCGTGGCAGTCTGGCATGTATTTCGAGTTGGTAATGTTCAGTACTTTTTAGGGGGCGACTTGCACTCAAGTTGCCCCTAGAACTGAAAACTTTTGGCTTTGGCTTCCGTTTGGTTTGACTTGCCAACCTCCTCTCCTCTGTAATTTGAATTTTCTGAACTGTGAAGCGAGCGAGTCAGGAGAACAAAGTGTCGTGAAGGCCCTGCAAAGAGTTAACTTGGCTAATAAAGCGAAGCCAGCACAATCCACCCCTCCCAAGGCTCGCTCGACCTGTCTGTTTCACAATTCTATTTTTTTTTTATTTTTTGCTCCTATTAGAAAAGTTTTTGTTCGCTTTGGCGCACATTTTTTACATCACTTTTTCTCTTTCCCTCGTTTATTTTTGAGTTTTTTGATAATTTAATAAACTAGCAAAAGTTGAGAGAGAGATTTAACTTTCGCTATGCTTGCGAAAAATAAATGAAATTGAAATTCACATGGCTGTGCCGGATCAAGGATTCCATGTCCTTGGTTTTTTGGTCAAGTGTTTTACAAAACTTTGATTGAATTACTTGCAGTTATTGGTTTGTCAGGCAATAAACTTACCCAAAGAGGTTGTTCGTTTAAGGGGATTTCATGTTTGAAGTCCAAATATAAAACCTTTTTTAACTTTATAAGTGCTTTGGAAAAGATAACAAATTTTTCCTATTTTTAATCAATAAATTCCTCTGGTAATATATCACTTTTCCCTTTGTAAACCTACTTTTAGTACCCAAAAAATAATAATTCAATCAGACAAATCCTAGCATTAGTTTCTTAAATTATTTTGCTTGCATATTTTTGTCACGCACTGTTCCCTATATCCTTATTCCCATCCTCCGATTGCGGCCACTTAATTGTGATATTAGCAAGATATTTTATTTCAGATATATAACCCGCACGTGCTGGCTAGCATCGTCTTCAAATATTATATTTCCTATATTATTTTCTGTTTGACCAAAGTCAACAATAAACGACAAAATGCCCGCACGTGCACAGTGTCCTTCTGCGTACTCCCGTATCCTGTTTAATTTGGGCCAAACATCAAATGTCCTGGCCGAATGATTGATGAGGCTGCGTATTTGCAGGGAGAGCAAAAAGAAAAAAAAGAAGGAAAATTCACTTGTTAGCGGTAAACCAAACCGTTTACTTTCCCAACGCGAAGCCTGTGAAAATCTCTTTGGAGCAAGTTAATAAATTGTTTGCTGTATTTGTTGCATTTAACGCCTACACAATTTTTGCGTCGGCAAACTTTGTAATGAAGTCGCTGCGGGAGAAACCTTTATCAGGTTCCACAAACTTGCCTTAGAAAACAGTCGAGCCTCTTGAGAGGAAAATTAGTTAGTTGTAGAGACTTGAAGCGGCAAGGAAAAGGATAATGGAGATTACTTAAAACTTGGCTTTTAAAGATAATTAGTTGTGTTTACAGATTTTTGGAGTTCATCAACAACATCTCAAAGTAGAGCAAAAACTTGTTAATAAATTTGTTTAAGGTACGTGAGACATTGTGCTAGCTGCTTGAATGTCCTTTTAACGCAAGTTTGTGTCAAAAAAGAAGGAGTATGTCTTTTCAAGATAATCTAAGGATAATTTTCATAGATTTCTGTAAAAGAAATATCGTTCAAGAGTTCAATTTAGGCAACTTGTACTGTGTATTAGGACCCCGCGGTTTGTCCTGTCTGCTCCTGCTTTGTTCTCCTTGTTTCGTATGCAAGGCACGCAAATTTGTTGCCAATAAGCAACCGAAAACAATTTTTATAAGGCTTGACTGGAAGGAAGATGACTGGGCAGAACGGGGATGCCAGCAAGGAAGTGACTGCCAGAGGGGTGTCCTTTTTTTGCCTATGCGTGCTGCGTGCGCTTCTGGTCCGCTCTCGCCTTTTTGGTCCTTGATACCCCGAAACTTCCTGCTTTTCCGGCTTGAGTCCAGGGTGAGACCCTGGAGTTGCTTAGCTCCAACGGCCCCGGATCCCAGAATGTAGGTCATGTTGGCCAGAGAGAGTGAGAGAGAGAGAAAGGAGCTCAAACACTCCCAGGCTCCCCATATACACTGCCCGAATTCCTTATACATACACAGAATATTCGGGAAAGCCGGAAAAGCGGAAGAGGAAGCGGGGGCTGCCGGCTGGCAAGCAAGCAACACTGTTTCCCATGAATACTTTATTCAGGTTCTGTGTAAGTGGGCGTGGCTTACATACCATTTCCACCTCGACTTGGATATGTGCTTTATTATAATAAAAATTTCATTAGAAAATTGAATGTTGACGTGTCGCATGTGGCACACTTCCGGCATCCCATTCTCTCTTATCTGCACATCGTACACACATCACTTTATAAATTTAGGGGCTGTAATGTATCCTTCATAAATTTGAAGTCATGAAAAAATATCCCTGTAAACGGTTAACAAATTACTGAAATTAATTTTGAACAATAAAGGTAGGGGGAGGCCTAGAAATAGGGAAATTTATTTTGAAATTTTTGAAAGGTGTTAAATAAATTAAGGGAAAT
>JAEIIJ010001086.1:0-10090 GCA_018904815.1 Drosophila ogumai
CTCGCAGAAGACTCTTCCTGGCGATCGGCGATTCGAGAATCGCCAAATGGTTGGCAGGGAGAGTGCTGGAGTGTGTGCGTGTGTGTGTGTGTGCAGTTATGTAATTATGGTAATTAAAAACGCGCAGCAAACGCCGTTTGTCTTGTCATCGTATTTCATAGTTAAGCACCTTTTGGGTCTTTTCGTATTTGCACACAGAAAGCCACAAAGAGAGGCTCGTTTACATGAATAATAATATTAATACTAGCACGCCGTCGTCAGACATCCTTGTTTCCTCGAGACAAAGTTATGATTATTTTGCTATAAATTGTGCGGAATATATGTATATTCGCTCTCGCCCACAAATGTTATCAATTAACAATGCTAATGAGGCCCGGGAAATTGTGCGAAAAAGCGAACAGAAGGTGTTGAAAGGGAAATATCCGCTTAAATCCGGCCATTCGGGATTACGATTGCGTTCACTCTTTAACGAGAATCAAAATTATTCACAAAGAAAAAGCACATACACGCGCTGCCTAGTGGATTATTTATTTATTTCTCGGTGAATATATTAAATGCTCGACTGGTTTTAAATAAGTAACAATGAGTGAAACTGAAGCGTTCAATATGCTGCACATAATTTATTGAGGTTTATTGGGTACCATAATACAGATTAACCACACCATTTAAACTCGTGCAAGAGTTTATTAAAAAATAAACCGAATTCTTTAAAGCCGCTTGGATAAATTTTAAGTTTAAATTTGCATTGCCTTGGTGTCCATAATAATTTAATTTGCGTTGATTATGAGAGTTTAATAATTAACCACACAATAAACTCATCAAATAATTATGAATAAGGTTTCTGTAAACCTAAATTTATGTAAATAAAGCTAGTGGATAATATTAATCAATATATGTATAAACATATTTCTTATTAATTTCTCCAATTTGTTTTGTGACTCCAATTTTTGGCATTTTGTTTTCATCAAAACATTGGTGATATAATAACGATACACAAAATGCCACTGCTAACAATAATAACTTGCATAATAAATTGGCAAAAGTAAAAAGAAAATATCAAAGAGCAGAGGAGCTGCAAAAAACATTGAATAATTCCATAAGCTTGCCGACTTCCTCCTTTTGACAATCTTTTTTATGGATTATATAAAATATGAAAAACAACCAATTTAAAGGTAAATCATAAACAAATAAATAGTACAGCGCAAACAATAAATAATCATAGAACGTACGTTTTCAATCACTATTTGCTATTTAAAATACAAATTCAATTCAACTATTGGCACTCTGCTCTATTATTTTCTTGCCCATCAAATTTGCTCTTATTGTTTGTAGTTGGAGATTAACCTTTGGCCCTAACCGAAAGCCCATGTTCGATACACGATACCTGTGTGTTACTCCCACCCAATCGTTATGGCTTTTGGCCAGACGCATAAACCACAATTTGTGGCTAATGCTGGCGCCACAAAACATCGATGCCGACACCTCTCTTGAATCGAAAAAGCTTTCCCTTTTTTTTAGAGAGGTTTGTTTGCACAAACAGTAGCAACGGATAGATGGACTCCCCCAGCATAAGTATTCACCTTTCACACGATGGGCATGCGAATGTGCTCATTAGCGGCCGGACGCTTCTTTTGGGCGAAAAGAATCGGGCCGAAAGCGAAAACAAGGCCGAAACGAAAGCCGCGTATCGAGTATGCATAAAGAGAGGAGGGGAAAAACAAGGGGTTGCTCGAGATGCAATTAATCAGTCACGACGAATCAATCGAGTTTTCAGCGAAATCGCGGCGACAACTGTTTTGATTATGCCATGGCTGTGATGGTTGTGATGGTTGGCCCAAACAATTCACAAACTTGTAATTATTCGTGCTTCACTTGGTTTTGTGTTTGTTTGTTTACCGTTTTGGGCCATAATTTCACATTTAAAGCGATTAAATTTCGCTTTTTGGCCTTGTTACCGCTGCTTATTTATTTATTTAACTTGGCTAGAGGCACTCCACGCTGTAATTGATTTTCATCTTCTTCGCTTGGCCACGGTGCGTATGATTGATTTGTCAGCAATCAGCAGAACCCTCAACAGACGAGTATTTAGCCAGAAATTTCTATTATTATTTGTTAACCTCAACAACTGCAAACAAAAGACAGGAATCCGGCAAAGTGTGCAAAACTCTTTACCGAAGCTCAAGGCGGCAGCGCAAATATTTGCTAATTAAGCATTTCTACTTGTCTAAAATTTATTTCAGTCGGTTTTATGTGATTTTTTCCATTTACTTGAGGCTATAATAATAAATTTGACATCACACGGTCGGCGCATAAACTTTTTCGCCTGTAAGCAGCTGCTGGAAATTAACTTTGAGCTCATCATAAATATAAACACAGGTGATTGAGCCGAAAGCCTGTTCGGCGCTTGGCTGATAACATTGACCCTATCGACACTCCGACCTAGTGATCAATTAATAGCACAAATAATGAATGATTCCCGCCCATAAAGGCAAATCTTGATTTGTTAACCCATTAGCGTTTGAAGGGCGATAAGTCGACAGTAATAATTTGTAAGAATTTTGTTTCCTTAACTTAGTTATTATAAAAACACTTTACGGCTACGAATATATTTTTAATTTTATATTTTCAACTTTAAACATGTTTTAAAATTAATATGTAATAATTACTAATTAGCTATAAATAGAAAATACACCCAAAATAAATAATTATACTTATCCTATAAGAGATGAAAAATGTTAAAAAAAAAATATCCCTTGAAGACTTGAAATTGAAATATGTACTTACAATAAATATACAATTATCTTTTATGCCACCAAATTAATGGGTTAATTTTAACCACAATTATGTGTCCATGTTTGCCTACCGTTTGCAATTTGTTGACAGCTCCGGAGCTGCGTTGCCTCCGCTGCTGTTGCTGCTGCTTTTTCTTCTTCCAGCTCAGGCCTTCTTTTTTTTATCTCTTAGTTGGTTTTTTATTGAGCTTCAGTCTGGTAAGACCTGAGCTTCTGCGGTAAATGGAGTTAACTTGGCCTTGTCGCACGCCAGTCTGCTTCTGACATTCGCGCGTCGCGCTCGATCGCCGCCTGAGATCGCCCCAACCATCGCCTGTGATATTACGTTTCTATTACTGCCGAAAAAGGGCGAAAAACTTAAACCGATTAGGTTCACAAAATAAACTTATATATATCAGTTCGAACTTGAGCCTGGGAATTAGCAAACGCAATGAAAACGGTAATTCAAAGACAAGAGCAAGTCATTAACAGAAATATATATAGAAAAATCCGAAATCGTGTTTTGACTGGAACTAATTCACTTTGGTCGCAACTCGCAATTAATTAGCTGAGTTTTGTAGATCAATTAGATATGCAAATCGGTGCGATAAAGCGGAGAACCCGAAACAAAGTTATAAATCATTTTGAAACAAGGCGAAAATAAATAAGAAATTGTGTGTTTTAATAACTAATTGAAGTGTCATAATTCTCTCATTTATCTTGGCTTTTATTGGCCTCCTAAAATTCATAAATCAAACCGAAGAAAACCAATGTGCAAGAGATGGGGAGATGAATCTCCGGCATAAATATTTTATGTTTATTTTAATACTTTAAAGATTAAAAATTATTAATTTTCTTTCTTGTTAAACTCTTTTTGCTTGTTATTTCTTTATGTGAAAATTTTAAGATATTTCTTTTTATAATAAAGTAATTTTTACATTAAAACTCAGTAGAAGAAGTAGTTTTTATCTTGAAAATATCCAGAGATACAAATACAACCTAAATAGTTCTCAACTAATAAACAAGCTTAAAGTTAAAGTAATGTTATTTTTTGTATGAACAAGAATATTCTGTGATATCTCCAGTATACATGTAATTTTTACCATTTCTTCTTGACCAGATAAATCACATACTCAGTGCGCTCCTGCTTGTGACGTACCTCCCCAGCATAGTCTGGGCAGCACCTGCCATACACCTCCGAGATTACCCAGCACCCGACTCTGCACTGGAAGAGGCCTATCCCACATCGCCCAGCCAAGTGCTGCCCATACAGCCCGTGCTGATTTACCCCCAGCCCCGGGAGAATCTCTACCAGGCCAGGAATCTGGCAGGGCGGAACAACGACCAGGACATTATCTTTGTGAAGCTGCTGCAGGACAAATCCAGTGCCTACCGGCCCAAGCAGCAGCGCCTCGTCCTTGATGAGACAAAGTCCTCGCGCCGGAAGGAGCAGGGCCTCAAGGATATCTTCTATGTCAAGGCCCTGACCAACGGAAGGTTTAGCCACGAGCGCCTGAAGGTTTACCGGGTGCCCGAGTTCTACGCCATCAGTGTGTTTAGCAACGGGGAAAAGTGATCATCCGGATGACAAAGGAACAGGAGTAATATAAGTTATTTTTAAGACGCTATAAATAAATACTCACCTCAGGAGAGAGCCGCCGGTTTTTTTATATATCTTATCGGCGCCACTTTGCGTTCGCGGATTTACACGCAATTTCAATTACTCATAAGCACAGGCTCAGAGTGTCTGGGGCTCCAGGTCGGGTTCAGGTTCACGTTGTGGCTGCCTGCCGGGCTGACTGATGGGTGTCAGCATCGGCTTGGCCATCAGGCATCAGCCAGAACATTGGTATCAACACCGCCAGCAACTGCTTTTCCCGCCACGTCAAGTGGCAATTAATAACTGTCAGTTTCGTCGATTGGCGGCGGCTCTGCTGCGGCTCCATCGACATCGCCATCGCCAGCTCCGCCACCTTCCAAGCCCCACACTTCCGACAACAAAGAACTAATCCCTTTTGTCACTGGGCGTCACCGCGGGGCCGAGGCATTACGTCAAAATCAAAGAAAGCAACAAAAGCCAAACAAAAAACATAAATGAAAATGGAAAGGCTTTCATTAGGAAGTCGAATTTGGAATACACTTAAGGGGATGTAGAGAATAACAATTTTTTTTTTTAAGTGTTTTCAAGTAATGCAATACCAAATGTTGGCTCTCTTTCTAGATTTGTATATTTCGTATATCCTTGCAGGGTTTTAAAATTTTAGTCAGTGAAGGAGAATTGAATTAAATTTCCGATTTGAACTTATGTTTTTTTGGCTCAGCTTCGATATTTTTAAACTTTAAAAACAAGTATCATAATACATATATTTATTATTCAGATATTTCCAGCCTTCTTAAAGGGTTTTATGATTTTATTTGGTGAAGGAGTCATTTCCGACCCTATAAATTATATATATTCTTGATCAGCATCAACATACGAATCTTTCTAGCCATGTCCGGAGGAAAACCATTTTTTTTAATTTTTTTCAATATTTCATAAGGGGTTACATCATTAAAATTGTTAAAAATTGACAAAAATTTTGATTTCTTAAAATTTTAAGTTTTGTATGCTGATTTTATAACCTTTTAAAAACTAGCATAAAAAAGCTTTCCGAGTTAAAATTAAAGTATTTTTGGCTTAGTTATGAAATATTCAAAATTCGGCCTCTGATCCCATGGTGACCTGCAAGGGTTTACAAATTTTGACTTGCCGAAGAGATCTTCCTTTCTTGATAAGAAATACGTTAAGACTACTTTTAAATTCATTTACAATTTACTCTCGAAATACACAAGTTTCTTTAGACAGACTTATCTTTATCAAAAGCTTCCATAGTTTAACATAATATTCATTCAACCGACATTCCACTGGCCAGCCCCCGCAGCCAACCCAGTCACCCCAATCCATGTACCCGCCGCCGAAAAAAGAAGCATGCGGGCTGTGAACAAAATAAGCTATTTTCAAATAAGCAAATAAATCACATTCCACTCCCGCGTCCGGAGGGAGCTCTTGAACCCGTGCCGACTTTCGCCCCGAAGTGCTCACGGCACGTTCGCGTCTTTAAAATGCACGGAGGGCATTCGCTCCAGTTAGGCTCCCCCCAAATAATAGAAACCGGCAGACAAAGGGCCCAATTGAGTTGTCACAATATTATGGTAATTTATTAATTAACTGCTAACTTTCGGCTTAAAACGATTGAATGGTCAAAGCAGGCCATGATTAATTGACCATCAGGCGCGGCGCAATGTTCATGGACATGAGCTCCTGGAAGAGCAGCTTGGCCGCGTAGGGGAGTCGCACCTGCGAGATCTGCGTCTTGTTCTTGCAGCCCTTGCACTCGAACGTGTTGTTGCGCAAATTGGCAATGGCGATCAGGCCACAGAAATTGCAAATGTGGACGCGGTACGGATCGGAGACCTCGAACAGGCGCTCCCTGAGGAACTGGGCGGCACCGTGGGAGATCTGGCAATCACGCTCCATCTCACCGAAACGCAGGCCACCGTCACGAGCACGACCCTCCATGGGCTGGCGCACGAGGATTTGGACGGGACCGCGGGCCCGCGAGTGGATCTTGTCGTCCACCATGTGCTTCAGGCGCTGATAGTAGGTGGGTCCCAAAAATACCTAAAAAAAGAAGGAAAAAAATTGAAGATTAAAATATTCCTTCTCCCTCTTCCGCCGCTTGAAACCCACCTGAGCATTGATCTTGCGACCCGTGTGTCCATTGTACATGACCTCGTTGCCACGCAGATGGTAGCCATACTCCTGCAGGAACGTGGAGATCTTCTGCACGTTGACAGCATCGTTGAAGGGCGTGGCATCGCCAATCTCGCCCTTGTTGGAGCCCAGTTTGCCCTGGAGGCACTCGATCAAGTGACCGATTGTCATACGCGAGGGGATGGCATGAGGATTGATGATAATATCCGGCGCCAAACCCTCACAAGTGAAGGCCATATCCTCCTGCCGGTACTGAATACCGCACGTTCCCTTCTGCCCGTGACGCGAGGCGAATTTGTCACCAATTTGCGGGATGCGCACCGAGCGCACTCGGATCTTGCAGAACTTGTAGCCCTCGCTGTTCAGGGTCAACATCACCTGGTCCACGATGCCAGTCTCCGAGTTTCGCAGGAACGTGGAGGCGTCTCGCTTGGCAAAACGCTTCGTGTTGCTGTCCAGCTCATCGTCATTTTCGGGCAGAGTAATAGTCTTCCCGATGACCACATCATCGCCAGAGACGCGAATTCCCGGCGCAATAATACCGTCATCGTCCAGCTTATCGTAATGGGCATTCCGCATGCCCTGGCAGGTGCCGCGATGCGGCTTCTCAAAGTTCTCCTCCTGGTCACCCACGCGCTTGTTCTCCGAATCCTTGTACGAGCGATAGAACACCGAGCGGAAGAATCCCCGCTCCACCGCCGAGGCGTTCAAGATGACAGAATCCTCCTGATTGTAGCCCGTGTAGCAGAGAATGGCCACGATCGAGTTGATGCCAGCCGGGAGCTCTCGGAAGCGCAAGTACTCCATGGAACGGGTGGTGACCAGCGGCTTCATGGGATAGTAGAGGACATGGGCCAGTGTGTCCATGCGCACGTGGAAGTTGGTAATGTACACGCCCATAGCCTGCTTACCCATAGCGCTTTGATAGGTGTTACGCGGACTCTGGTTGTGATCGGGGAAGGGTATAATAGAGGCGCAAACGCCGAGGATCATGGCCGGATGGATCTCGCAGTGCGTGTAGGTCGTACAGTAGGCATAGTCCTTGTCCTGCTTCAGATCGTACGGCGACATGGCTATCATGACCGTCTCCTCCTCGAGAGTGTCGATATACTCCACCACGCCGGAGGCCACCAGCACCTGCCAGCTGTAGTTGTTGTAGTCGCGCTCCTTCAGCATCTCCACATGGGTCTTCTTCAGGAGCAGCGATCCATTCTCCACGATGAGCAGCGGCCGGCAAATGCGGCCAGCATCTGTGTAGATACGAATCTCGCGATCGCGAATATCACGGATCATGGACACCTCCGACACAATGATGTCCATCTGGCGACGCAACTTGCGCAGCGTGGCCATCAGCTGCTCGGGATCACGATGAATGCCCACCCAGCAGCCGTTCACAAAGATTTTCGTGGCATCGGCAATGGCCGAGGGGGCAATCTCCTCCAGATTCTCCATGGACCACTCCTCCAAGAACTCGAGAATAGGCGAGGGTTGCGATCCCACCGATATGTAGGCCATGAGGGCCAGGTTCTTTACCAGACCGACAGCAGCGCCCTCGGGCGTCTCGGCGGGACACAGCATGCCCCAGAGCGTGTTGTGCAGCTGACGGGGCTTGGCCAGCTTGCCGTCCCTTCCGATGGGCGAGTTGACGCGTCGCAAATGGGAGAGAGTGGAGGCGAAGGTCAGACGATTCAACACCTGGGAGACACCAGCTCTCGCCTGATGGGCCTTCTTCTGATCGCCCCAGTTGCCCGTGGCCAGCGAGTACCTCAGGCCGTCCGTTATAATGTTGGTTTTGATGGCCAGCTCCAGATTGAAGTCCTTGCCGCGATCGATGAACTTCTGTGTGTACATGCGCACCTCCTTCATCAGATTCTTGAATAATCCGCGGAAGAGGAAGGCCAGCAGCGGCCCGGCCAAATCCAGTCGCTTGTTACCATAGTGATCGCGGTCATCGAGCTCCCTCCGACCCAGGGAGGCCAGCAGCAGGCGATGCACCATGTAGCCGAGGAAGTACGCCTTCTTGGTCTCGCAGAAATCCGAGACGCCGACATGGGGCAGCATTTCCTTCTGCAGGATTTCCTTGGCGTACTTGATACGCTTGTCTTTTGTTACTCCGGGACGGGCACCACGCGCTCCTATGAAATTCAGAGCCACATTCTGCTCCTGCACCACGAAGGCCTCGTCCAGAGAAGGCTTCACCATCTCCATCATCTCGGGATCATCGAAGTCGTAGATTATGTGCTCCAGAATATCGCGATCGGCCACGAAGCCCAAGGCTCGGAACACAATCATAATTGGGATCTCCTGTTTGATATACGGCAGAATGGCGATGATCCTCTGGCCAATGGCCGACTTCTTGATGTTCTGCGATCCCCTGGCCATCATGTTCACCCACAGCGTAGAGGTGGGTCGCGAACTGTGCTCGAGACACGACCGGATCTCCGTCTTGAAGGCATACTTGCCGTCCTTCATGCTGAACACATACACCGTGTTGGTGGCCATCTTCTCCTGGGCGATGAGGACCTTTTCCGAGCCGTTGATGATGAAGTAGCCGCCGGGATCCAGCGGGCACTCGTTCAACTCCGTCAGATCACGATCCGTGAGCTGGGACAGCAGGCAATAGGTGGAGCGCAGCATGATGGGGATCTTGCCGATGAAAGTCTTCTGGTGCTGCGTCTCCACAGGATCCAAACCCTCCACATTCTTGGTCTTGGTTATGTCCACGTAGAGCGGCGCGGAGTAGGTGAGATTTCGCAGACGCGCCTCGTTTGGCATCATGGGACTGGGCGAGCCGTCCTTCTCCCAGTGCGTCGGCTTGGAAAGGTAGATCTGTTCGAATTTCAGCGAGAACCGCGGCGGCGTCTCCACCTCGCCGGAGGTATGCTGCGCCTCGGCCTGCAGCTCGATGGCCGGCGAATCCTCCACAATGCGCTGCACCGACATCTGGATGAACTCGTCGAAGCTGTCCAGCTGCTGGCGCACCAAACCCTTTTCGTCAAAGTACGCATTGATAACAATCCAGCAGGCCTCCTGCCACAGCTCGTGGGAGATCTCCTCCGCGTTCTCCTCCTCGTACAACTCTGCGAAAGGTAAATTTTGTTAAATATAGGCGAAAAAACAAAAATAACCAGCGCAGCCCTAGCGCTCCCGGCGCCGCCATGTTCCTTTTCTTCTTCACGTTGCCACTTTTTGGTCCATTCTTATTTTACCTTCCTCGTTGTCGTACATCATCTTGTTGGGTTTCTAAAGTGTGCTCTCGGGCACTCAAGCTATGTTATTAAACAAAAACTGTAGCTTTTTCAATCAATAAACTAGTTAAAACTTGGCAAATTTCACAAAAAAACAAAGATTTTGGCCGCGTTTAGCGGCGTGCGTTGTTTTTGTTCGATAGAGGTGGGAAAACATCGATGTCAATGTCATCGATGTTTTATCTATAATCGATGTTTGCCGGTATTGATAATTATTATCAATATTTGTATTTATTTTTATAAACAAACATTTAAAAAAAATTGTTGTGGAATTAAATACCATGTAATAACCAGGGATCGTAAAAGTTTAACTTTTA
>JAEIIJ010001119.1:0-15199 GCA_018904815.1 Drosophila ogumai
CTTCTTTTGCTACAATATTCCTAATTTTAATCTGTAAATTACAGCTAAAGAGTTTTATAGTTCTATTGATTTTAAATCGATAATTATCTATGCCTTCAAAAGCTATCGTGGTTTTAATCGATTTTAAACACCGATATTACTTCTTCAGATTGTGACTTGAAGTGCCAAAATGAAATCCTGTTGAAAGTTCTATGGATTTAAAATCAATAAATAAAAATGTTTTTAAAGGTCTCTTCAATTTTAATCGATTTAAAATCGAAAAAATTAATATTCGGCAACCTTTTCCCGTGGCTTGAGGTGTGAAAGTCTAAATTTTTTCCCCCTGTGTATGCCATAGAATGAGGAAGGACGGACGGACGGATGGACTCACACAATGATCCCAGTTCCGAATGTGGTTAGTTCCTAATACGGGGAAGGAGTACGAGTTCGAGTATGGTCTCAAGTATGGGTATACGCGTACGTGTCCGGGTACGTGGCTGGAACTGATTCTGATTGAGAATCCGTCCGGGTCTCGGCTTCTCGATTGATGGCGGCGACAAGCCAGTGTTCGGAGCTACTATATAGGAAGTCGTGGCTGGCTGAAAAAGAATGCCAGGGCCAGCAGATATATTTTATGGGGCAACTGTGGCGCGACGGCGGCCTTCACCTACACTTTGCCACCTGTTATACTCCGCGCAGCCACCCACTGGGCGCCGCAGCATCCAGCACCCCTTCGGATGCTCGCCAAGTTTGCGCCTCCATTCACTTTAACAATAAATTTCAGCAAATAAATCAAAATGTAACAGAAGCCGTGTGGAATTTTCAAGTGGCAGGTGCCACGGGAGCAGCAAGCCACCCAGAACCCACCCACCACCACCTGAAAGTTTTTGATTTTTGTAAAACCAAAAAAAAAAAAAGTGTTTACCAAGGCCTGGGAATCGAATCGAAAGTTGGGGGAGTAATGAAAAAAAGGAGGCGAGAATTTGTATCTTCTCCACCTTCTTTATATATATATATACCCTTGCTGAGGGTATTATACTTTATTAAAAGTTTGCAATGCGAATCATCGAATCTTTATTAAATATTCAAAATTCAAAATACATTTTTTAAATGTAATAAAAACCAACACAAAAAATATCTCTTCAAATTGCAAACTGCAAGTGTATACAAATTTCGGGTATGAACATTTCAAAGCCAGCTTCCAAATTGAGTGAAATTGGTGGAAATTGCCTTAAAAAAAACGAGAGTATTTAGAATATGTCTATTACAAATATTTTAAACCAATATCCGACAAAGCAACTTGTGAAGAGTAAATATTTATATAAAATAAAATCATCAACAAAAATAAAATGTATTTTCCCTAAAAATTATTTTCACTTACAAATATTTATTTTAACCTTTATTTATTTAAGTAAATATCCTGATAGAATTATTGTACATGAAAATAAGAAAATGAAACAAATGCTTAGATTTTTTATGAATTTACATAAAAGGGACAAAACAAATATTTAATATATTTTCAAAGGTTGTGATTACTTTGGTAAACAAATATTTGAATTCTGTACATATTTTTTGTATTAATATTTTTATTTATATATATTCTTAATCAGCATTAAAAATTGCAATAATATATATGCAATACAAATTTAAACAAAATATAAATATAATTTCAATAATGTTTAAATAGTGCAAATAAAACAAGACTTGTAATTGTATAAATAAATACATAACTAAATATATACCTAAATAAATAAATTAATAAATAAGTAAATTTGTATCTTTTTAGGAGGAGCAGATATTACCGGAGAGAGTTTGAGATCAGAGAGAAATCAAGGAGATTAATCAAGCAGTAGAGGGACCAAGACAGATGTGAGTATACAAAATATTTATTTTCAATTATTTTAAATGTAAAAAGTATTAAATAATACAAGTTCTAGCAGGCCCCCTAGACATTTCCTTTCAATAACTAAAAGCCCTAATGCTTAGTTTTCCTGGCTCAATAAAACTTCAAAGCCCGACCTAATTGATCAATCTATTCGCAATTATCTAGACTTGTCCTAGGCAATTGTATTTCGCAACTTTCCCTCCCTGTCATGGAAAAAACTTTTCCCCTTTGTAAATGGGCAAACATGGACACCTTTTCAGGTTCGAAGTCTTCTGCTCTTTGGTGTTTTTGTATTGTTTTTTTTTTCTCAAAAAGGATGGCTATTTCAGGGGGTGGTGGGTGGAGGCAGCATCAGCAAGCAAATGATGTTAAATCGCACGGAAAGTCACAGCGTGAATCCTGTCCAGCGCTGGATCCCGCTGAGGAGTCGTCGTTGTCGTCGCCGCCGCTATTGAAGATGCTACACTGTCATTGCCATTGATGCGTGTGTGTCACCGCCCACTTGCCACCCACTGGCCATCCCCCCTAACCCCCTCAACGTCCTTGGCTCATTATGATACGGCGGCCACTGTTGCATGGACAGCGACGCCGACGTCGCTACCTGTTGGAAATGCAAACAACGCTGGCAGAGATTTCAAGTTGGAGGGGCAAGGAGCGCGTGCGCTGGAAGCGAGTCTCCACAAGGTCGTCGTCATCGTCGTCGTCGTCGTTGTCGTTGTCGTTGTCGTCGTCGTCGTCGGGCGGGTGGACATGGGCATGGCCATGGCGGGCAGGACCTTGTAACCGCCATTTCATTCAAATCCTTACCGACAACACGAAGCCTCCTGGAGACTTTTCCCTGAATCCCGAAAGTAACGGCTATTTTGCTTCTTTCAATTCCATGGAAATGGCTAAGAGTGTTAATAGTGAGCAAATTCCACAGAATCAATTATATGCACTTTTCCGCTAACCTTGATATGGCTTCTTTATGGCCATGCATTTCGGGAAATATCAGTTTCAGGTATTCCTATTTGAAAACTGGGGGATAAACGCATATCGAGAGGTTAGTTTGATATATCGAAGAATGAAATATCGAAATATCTCTGAATAAATCGAAATTAAATTATATTTAATATATATTTAAATTGTTTGGGAAATACCAGTTATATCACTAATAGTTTAAAATACCCATTTTGTCTGGATAAATCGTTAAATAGTATTTAAAACGCATTTAAAATATTTTAAACATTTTTAAAACCAATATTTTGGATAATCTACTTACAAACAGAAATTGTTTTGATATATCAATTATAATATCGATTTATTGCGCTTAATTCCCTCTATTTAATATATTTCTCTACTATTTAATTTATTTAATACATCAACTGTTATTATTTATTGAAACAAATTAGCTTGGATCACCTCCAAAAATATATAGATACGAAAAAGATACAAAAAAGCCACATGTTAGGCTGCTTAAACCTTTTTTATAGCCGGACAAGGTACATTTCCTGTTTGTCTTCAAATCCAGATAAGAGAAGCTCTTAAAATATCTATTTATATAGACACCTCTCTATATCTTTATAGCTTAATCTGTCGGCCCACTTTTCAAGTTAAAAGCCACTCAATGCAAGTTAAGATAAGCCCTTGAAGCTTTTGATATAATATTTAATTTATATTGTTTTATGACTTTATATAGTTAGACAATTAGGAAAATCAAAGGTTAAATTTCCAACAAAATAAAAAAAAAGTTTAAAAAAGGTTGCTATACTACAACTTCATGAGCAGACAGCCCAAGAGCAGGAGCAAGAGGCTGACGGACATCCTTGGCGCTGCATTGGAAGTGGAAGTGGGCCCCTGGGGCTGCATGTGATCCAAGTTGTGGCTGCTGGGCAAATCGGTGAAGTAGTTCGCCCAGATGGCAAAGGTCAGCAGGTCGTTCTGCGAATGCTTCAGCTCCATGTCCACCTTCACAGGCATATCCGTGAAGTTCGCGGCCAGAATACTCTCGGTCCAATCGAACTCCGAGGCGGAGACGGGCAGGAATTGGCCAGTAAGAGAGCTGGGCATGATCAGGCGGCGGCCACGAGGGGCTGCTGGAAAGACCCCACTAATACTGAGCTTGGAAAAGTAGTAATTATTAAGCACCTGCGTCGTCTCCGGGTAGATGTAGCCACAGTTGTAGAGCTGATCGTCGGTGCAGGCAAACAGAGCACAGGTGGCCTGCTCCGTGCGATCCACTCGGATCACTGTGGTCTCGTTGCCATAGTAGGCACCAATCCTGTAGCGATAGGAGACATCAGTGGCGGTGGGCACATGACTACCCAGCGGCGTCGCCACCCTTTCAATGCTGAAGCTGCAACAGAAGGAACCATGACACAACTCCTTCTCCACCGTAAGGAAGTCCGCTGCGAGGAGTTCGGTCTGGAAGATGTCCACGTTGTAGTCTCTGTGTGTGGCCACGCCCGTATGTCGCGGGGTTATCAGCTGCGGCGTAAATAGCGCAACGGGTGGCATGGTCCTCTGGGTATTCCTCTTGGGCACATCGGCCACTAGCACCGCCATGGTTGGCTCCTGGTAAATCTCCGCCGTTAGACGTCCCGCACGGCCGGCATATATACCCGATCCTGTGGTGCGACCAGACGGCTTGCTGCCGTCCGCCGCCAGGAGATTGACATCATTGGCGAAGGCCCAACCCTCCTGCAGCTGAATGGCTCCCAGGAAGGGCAGCTCCGAAAACCAGTAGGTGGGATAAATAATGTCCGTGATGTCGCGTTCTCGAACGAGGGTCATGGCCGGCTCATAGAACATCATGTCGAAGCAGATAAAGTGACCGAAGGTCACCCCAAAGTCTGTCGTAAAGGTGGCCACGTCCGGCGTACGGAGTACAGACGTCGAGTAGTATTCGTGGCGCCACAAGTGCGTCTTCCGGTAACGCGAAACCACCTTGCCCGTTCGATCGAAGACCACATTGGTGTTGAAGTGCCGCACACCCGTCTCGGGACACGGTCCGTAGGTCTCCGACCCTGCACCATTCGCGCAGAGCTCCTTCTCCACCAGATTGAGGACCACATACATGCCGCGGGCACGAGCAGAGCAGGATGCCTCAATGAGGAAGATCTCGTAGTCAGCCTGGAAGCAGGGCGTCACATTCTTCGACTCGTGGGGCACAAAGGTGGCCGTGGCGCGGCTGTTTAAAATGTGTTCGGGGAAGACCAGAATGTCCAAGTCCTGGACATCGCGTAGAATCTGCTGATAGGAGGACCAGGCCAAAGTGGTTCTGTCCCTAGCATTGTCGCCACCCGTCACCTCGGGATGCTCTACGACACCGGCTTTGTAGGTGGGATCGCTCGGCAGGGAGATCTACAAAATCAAAATGTTCAAAATTTTTACTTTTATTAATTTAAGACTGATTTCACCTGCTGAGAGCTGGATAGAAAGGCTGTTAGAAGCAGGAGACCTTGTAGGATGTTGTTCTTCATGGCGGCTCTGTGCCGAAAATCGAACTGCCAACGCTTGGTTATCTTGGCCCACCAAGAAGACTCTGCGCCAGGTCCACGGCCAAGAGCGTACCCCGTAATATGCATCCATAAAGACAGATAAGTTTACTACGGAACACCAAGGAGTGGCTATAAATTTGGGGCTACAATAATGCGTTTTGACAGATTAGGGGCTCTGTTTATCCCCCTTATCTCTGCTCCATCATAAACATGCCCATGTTTTATGGTTGCTTAAAAAATAATACGTATATTTATTGAGATATATACCGCCAAAGCAACAAAGAAAACGTCCGACAAATAAATTTAAAAGCAGTGTTAAGACCTGCATAATTTAATGACCCAATTATCTAATCTATTTTTTGAATACACTTTCGGTTTAAATATATATTCTCTAGGATGGTAAGCTTTAGGTGAAAAGAAAGTAATTTAAAGTATTTAAGCATATAATAACAGAGATTCAAGTATTTAAATTCGATAGCAATTGTAATCAATAATCAAAGCTGTAAGCTTAAAGCTGTAAATGAACAAACAGCCTTTTATCGTTGATCGATTTGAGCTTTTTGATGATTTTGCTAGTGAGCCACTGCTGGTCACATTGCGGCCAGCCTAATTTCAGCTGTTCAACACAACAACGTTCTGGCAGCCGCAGCAGCAGCAGCAACAACAAGAAGATTGTAATCAAGCCGTTAACAGTTATTAGGGGGCTACCTGGCGCCCGTTCGCCAAAAACTTGCCGCAGTTCCAATGCGCCCAACGAGCGGTAAACAGCAGCAGCAGCAGCACAGCAGTAGCAGCGGCGGTCCAAAGCAACAAAAACAATAGAAGAAAGAGAGAAGAGAACCCAATGTGGCTAAGGCGGAGAGCGAACTTCGAGAGAGCCAGCTAATTGATTCCCAGGTTGGTGTGCGGGTGTATGCCAGTGTGTGTGTGTGTGTTATTAAACATACACATATGTAAATTGCATTTACATAGAGGCAGCCACTACTGATATAATCGATCTTGAAAACCACACAGCAAAGAACACACAAGAGCGTGCGCTATAGATCCGCGATCGGAGTCGTCGTCGTCGTCATTGCCTTAGAACCGGATTAACTGGCATTTCCCGCGGAACCTTCATCCATTGCGAAGGTAAGTGCCACCGACCAACATTGCCACCATCAATGCGCGCCAAATAGTTTGCGGAACGTAACCCTTATCGCCGCAACGTGACATTGGGCAGCGATCGGAGAGTTCCCCTCCTCGTTCCCATTCCCGATTTGCCGACTAACGCTGAGCGAGCACCAATATTCTCAGAGCCTCCGCACACCTCCCCTGTCACTCCGCGTCCCTCTGAGGCAGATAAGCTTTCTGGCAGCTACTATCTTCGACTCCCTCGATATCGGTGCTACATAAGTTTGTTCGCGCATGTGTATAGGGCTTGACATTAACAATATTTAGCGATCGGTTACCAATAACTAATGGTCCTTCTTCGCCGTCTAAAAAGAGATGTAGAAGAATATTGGTTAAATGCTCAAATTAAGGTAGAATAAACACTTGCAGAAAATAACTTTTAAAGCTGTATAACAAACGTCTTTATCTTGCTTCTATATCTATTTAATCTTGATCTTTCCTTATTTAAGAATTTTTTGATTTTGCTTTTAACTTTTTTTTGTTAAATTTTTACATTATTTTTATATTTTAAAAGCTTGAGCTTTACCTTTTGATATCGTTGTTTAATTTTTTACAATACAAACATTTTGAATTTAACGCAGATTAAATGTTTTAAGGTTTCTACAACCACTTTTTTGTTTTTAAATCAAAGATTTACTCAACCAAATCGTCTTATATTTCATATTTACTTATACATTCACTAACAACAAATTGTGACAGCTGATTGAAACTATATTTAGTTACCTTTGTTCACCATTTTCTCAAAGGGAAACAGAATTATGCTAGACCAATTTCTGGTTATTTAAATTATTCATCTTTGGCTGGTATCAGCTTGTGCTTAGCACACAACTTGAACACAATTAATTAGTTTCTTTCAGTTTGAATTTCACCACCCTCGAGGAGGCAGTTAGTGAAACTATTTTAAAGTTATATTCTTATCGGTTTCTGCTGGAATTATTGTTTGTGTCTCTCAGAAGTTTCTATTTAGGAATTTCATTTAAAGCTCTATTTCGTACGCATAAGATTTACATAATCTAGTGCCAAGTTCAAAACAAAGCTAAATTGTTTGCCATGATGACGGGCAATGTTTTGTGAACCGAACTGATTATTTGCCAGAAACAAAAGTTATTTATTTTCCCAGGCAAATATTACAAATTCACGATTTCCTCGGGCTACCAGCGATTATCAGGCAGATAAAGATTGATGTCAAGCTTCAATAGAACCTTTAAAGACTTTGCGAATGGTGGAATTTAAACCATAAAACAACTAATTGCTTGTATCACGATCGGGTTAATAATAAAAACTAGTTATGAGGCTATTTAAATCTCTATTTTCCCAGTGTTTTATTGGGCTATAAATCCATTTAGCAATCTCTATTATTAAATAAATAGCTAACTAAAGTCTTGAAGAAATGTAATAATAATAATAAAAACTAGGTTTAAATCCATTTAGAAATTTGTATTATTGCATTACTAATTTTGTATGCCAAGAAATTAACTTAAACCTTAAAGAAAAGTCATCATAATAATAAAAACTAGTTATAAATCCATTTGGAAGTTCTTAAAATTACATTATTAATTTTTTAATTGCCAAGAAACTAACTAAAGCCTTGAAGAAATGTACAATCAGTAACAGGAATATCGATCAATCAAGCTAAAAATATCCCAAATATCCCCAAGTTGCTTCTGAACCAAAAAAAAAGTCCACATATACCAAAAATATACATCTAATTCCCCTCTCTCTGATCCCTTTTCAGCCATGGCTATCAACGTAAAGGCCCTGCTGGGCATGCTGTTCGTGTTTATCGGCTGCTGCAGTAACGTGGTGTTCCTAGAACTAATCATCCAAATCGATCCCGGTGCAGGCAACCTGATCACCTTTGCCCAGTTCCTGTTCATTGCTCTGGAGGGTCTCGTCTTCACCTCCAAGTTCTTTACGGTGCGTCCAAAGATCGCCCTGAAGGACTATGTGATTCTGGTGGCCCTGTTCTTTGGTGCAAATGTCTGCAATAATTACGCCTTCAACTTTAACATTCCGATGCCGCTGCACATGATCTTCAGGAGCGGCTCGCTAATGGCCAACATGATTATGGGCATTGTGCTGCTAAAGAAGCGCTACAATCTGCGGCAGTACAGCTCAGTGGCCATGATCACGGCTGGCATTGTTCTGTGCACCCTGGTGTCCAGCGGCGATGTCAAGGACAACACACACCATACGCTGCGCGTGGAGACGGCGTACTCGGACTTCTTCTGGTGGGCCGTGGGCATTGGCCTGCTGACGATCGCCCTGCTGGTGACCGCCTATATGGGGATTTACCAGGAGGTGATATACAAGCGCTATGGCAAGCATCCGAACGAGGCGCTCTTCTACACGCACATGCTGCCGCTTCCTGGATTCCTGGTTATGGCCGGCAACATTGTCCAGCACTTTGGCATTGCCCTGTCCTCCGAACCAGTGGCTGTTCCTCTGCTGGGCGCCATCGGCTTAGAGTGGAAGTTCCCGTTGATGCTGTTCTATTTGCTGTGCAATGTGGTCACCCAGTATGTGTGCATTAGCGCCGTTTATGTGCTGACCACCGAGTGCGCCTCGCTGACCGTCACCCTGGTGGTCACGCTGCGCAAGTTCGTCTCCCTGCTGTTCTCCATCATCTATTTCCGGAATCCCTTCACCCTTAACCACTGGCTGGGCACCGTGCTGGTCTTCTTTGGCACCATACTCTTTGCCAACGTGATCAACCAGGTGCGCGATGCCTACAAGGCGCGTTCGGGCGGCAAGGGTCGCTTTGACACGGCTCCGCCGCCAAAGAAGGTGGAGTAATCCTTCCCCGATAGCTGCTGCAGAGGCCATTAGCCATTAATTTATAGTCTGTAACGCCTTGTTTGTATATAAAATAAGTTTAAATTCGGAATACGCTTAGTCTTAGCCTAGCATCTGTCTCAAGTCTGTGGCTTAATATTGTTTTACCTTTGTCCGTCTCAAGTTTATATATTTTTAATGTCTTTTGCAATTGTTGTTCAATGAGTTTGTTGTTTTTTAAATGTCCAAAAGTGTGTACAGAGTTTGTCCAAAGCTTTAACAGGGAGAGTATGCCAAAGGGATACTCATTTTTTTCTAGGCCATAAAATTTATATAATCACTTTCGATTTTTGCAAATAAATTACTCAATAAAATTTATTAAATTTTTATTATTACTTTCTATTTTTGCAAATAAATTTCTCACAAAAACAAAACAAATTAGTGCCTCTAGGCTCTCTCTATGCATGTTTTCTATGCATCTTGGTTTTATAGGGTCTTTGGTCTTAGTTTTCTTGCAGGCTTTTATTGACAGCATGACTGAAATATCTCAAAAATCAATGACGAATCGGTGACCACAAGATAAGATATGAGTTGGCATCTAAATTTGGATGTCGATGAGAATTACAGGCCAGAGCAGAGCATGTTTCCAGAAAAATGCAATTAATTGGGACCACTTTTCAACAACTTTGTGGGACAAAAACGCTAAGGTTAAAATTTAAATTTAAATTCTTTATAATAAAACAACATTTTAATTATTCAAATGTTGTGTTGTTATATGGTTTTTAATTTAATATAATTTTTAATTTAACAATATTTAGAGGTCTAAAAGTTATAGGCAATCTCCTCTCCAAAAAAGTGGACTTGCAGTGTATATCCCAACTGTTCACAGAATCATCCAATATAAAAAATAGATACGTTAAAGGGTGTCGTGTTTATTTGTTGTAATTTTTTCTTGATTTTTTATCAAATCTAAAAGTCAAAATTGATTAAATTTTGACCTGTGGCATTTTTCAGGAAAGCTCTTTTAATTTAAACCTTTTGATGCTCAAACATTTTCAAATTTTATTTTAAAAATTACAAATAAAAGCTATTACTCAAATTCTATTTAAAATATTCAAGTTTAAAATGTATTCCACAAATGTTTTTAATACTTTAACCCCTTTAATAAGCGTTACCAAAACGTTGTCCATTCTTGGCAACAACCGTGTTCTTCTTTTCCACCCACAATTAACGCACAGATCTTGCAGATCTTGTTTTAAGATCACAGAACACAAACACGCTTCGAGTTTGCCCCCCAACTTGCGTCTGTTTGAACAACTGGGGCTGCTGGGCCGAAGGACTTGCGTATTTACAGAGCACGAGTGTGTAAGAAAAACGAACTTTTATTGCCACATTCTTGTATAAGTGTGTATTTGTATATAGGTAATATATATATATGTATATTCAATGAGTTAATACTTATGAAAGGGGTTCGGGAAATCGTGTTATCAGGCGGCGCTCCTCCACACACACCACATAATATCGTACATAACATTAGCTTGTGTTCACTACATTCTGTTTAATTTAAATGCACAGGTAAGTACAGGAATCAAAGGATAGAGAATAGGCGCACGGTGGCCGAGTAAAAAAAAAAATACATATTAAATTATCAAAAACAAAACTCATGATGGATTAGACAGGCGGAAAGGCAACAGCTGCTGCTGGCTGGATGAACGCTGCAGTTTACTGCTCATCCTTGTCCTTGGCACCGTGCTTCAGGATGCGCGTGAACTCTAGATAGTCGAAGAGTCCGTTCTTGATGGGCGCCTCCCGGTACATCTCGTCCACCTGAAAAAAAGAGGTAGTATATAAATATATATATTTATTGTTTAGTAAAAGGGGGTTTTTTTGGCAAACTCTTAGTTGCTTTAACAGCAGTTAACCCGAATTCAGGTCAGCGACAGATCGTTCAACGTTCTCATTTTAATGGTCTAGACATCAAAGGTTAATTATTAATAAAAACACCTTCTTTAAGTATCAACCATTATTGTTGTTAAACAAAGTTTCTGAATGACTGACTGACTCAGCTCTTAACTTGAATTCATAGTAAATAAAAATGTGAATCCCAACCGAAACTCTCTCATAAAAACAAACAAAAACGTGTGGCAATAACCCATTTAGCTCAAGTTCAAGTAAACAAGGGGAAGCCTACTATTTGTGTATTTTGTTGGCTTTGGAAACTTACATCCTCGTCTGTGAATCGATCACCCATGGTGGTCAGTAGTTCCCTTAACCGGTCCTCGGGCAGCACGCCCATGTTTTCCTCGTCAAAGCAACCAAAGGCGTTCTTGATCACATCCTCGGGATCGGTGCCCTGCAGACGCTCGCCGAAGAGCGTCAGGAACATGGTGAAGTTGATGGGGCCCGGTGCCTCGTTCATCATCCCATCGAGGTAGTCATCAGTGGGGTTCTTGCCCAGCGAGGCGAGCATGTCATGCAGATCCTCCTTCTCAACGAAACCATCTCGGTTCTGGTCGATCATATTGAAGGCCTCCTTGAACTCGGCGATCTGCGCCTGGTCGAACATGGCGAACACATTGGAGGTGGCGCGCTGGGCACGCTTCTTGGTGGTGGCACGGCGTCCGGCGGTCTTGCGGGATGACATGGTGGCAATTGGAGAGTGACAACGGGTGTGCTGCTGGAAAGGAGCTATTGAGCTGTGGAACTGCGGAGCCGTTGGATGAGCTGTGGAGCCTGTGCAGTGGGGTGATGTGTGTGTGTGGTATGTGTGTGGCGTGGAGCTGAAACCGAAAAAAGGCGAAAAAGCAGCTGGCATTAGCATTCAGTTTTTCAGTGTGTATATGTATTTATTTATGGCTATATATAGACATATTGCAGCGAATTCCGCTGAAACCGATTTTCAGTGCTCCCAACAAACTGTGTCAACATTAAGACTCATGGCCAGAGCAAGCGACTTGGCTGATTTATAGCCAGATAAGGATGATCTCTGGGGTGCATATTCTTTTTTTGTGAATTTTTAACATAATACTCAAGCAATATAATAAAAAAATAAATATTTAAAAATAATAACATTCACAAATCTTTATTTTTATACTTTTTTCAGTAATGTAATCTAGCTTTTATTAATTATATTTTTTTAAGCGGGAGTTGGCAGCACAGTCGGAGACTCATACAGGCACGCACACTCGAGCAGCTTCTGAGTCACTCGCGCAACTGACACGTATGGGAGTTTGGGCTGTGTGAGTGTTTATCAATGCTGTTGAACTGCGGTTTACAAGAACAACAGCACTCATGAATTTGGCTCATTGAAAACATTCTCACACACACACACACGGACACACACACATGCGCGCGCCGCTTTTAATTAAACGCCTTAAAAGGCAAGAAAATAGCAGAAAAAGGCGGCTTAAGGCCGTGCCACTCCACTCGAGGCTCAAGTGGGGCAAAATGATAGCCCGGCAGGCGATCGGTCACTTTCACATGCTCACTTAAATTTACTTAACCACGAAAACAATTGTTTTCCTTTTGAGCGCTGCCGACGCTGACTCATACGCACACACTCACACACGCCACGCACACCCACAGGGGCAGCGCCCCCTTTGAGTTAGTCCTTCGAGGGCCATGGCGCCCAATTTAACTCATACTCACAGCTGGCGAATGTGGAATTGTTAATACTTTTAGGGTTTTGTCGGGCAACTATTAAAAAAACTCAGCTGCACTTTGTCTTTTCTAACTTTTGTTCGGACGAGAATGATATCTATCGTAAAGTTTGCCCAAATATCGAAGTCGCGATATTTTTATTTGCTATTTTTTGATATTTTCTCCTTGGTCACTCTGGATATCAAAGCAAAATGTTAAAATGTCAAAACAAAGTTTTACAGACTTACAGAAAAACAGTGTCGAGTTTTCTATGGGAATGTTAAGCTTGGGGTTGAATTCTCATGTAGAATGTTAAAGTGTAAGTAAAATGGTATGAGAGACTGTTGGTTAACATAGAAATGCTCTCGATCACAGAATTTTGCTCGTTAACAGAATTTCGTCTATAAAATATCGATTAAGGGAAATGTATGGCAACGCTGCTCCACAATTTCGATGTCTTAGCCTAGTTCCTCACCACCGTATTTCAAGACCTCCCTGACCAGAGGTTGTGGTTCGAATATAAGGTGTGGATTTTTTAGGAGGAAATTGAACATTTTGAAATTTGTAGGGGAGAGCCAAATTTTCATCACTGGTCACACTGCTAACTGTCGAAGGGTGTTTGGAAATGTTCGATATTTGCGTAAAATTCTGAGACCTGAATGAAAATAGCCATGCTGTAGGCGTTAATTGTGCGTTATCGAGCAGCGACTTGGCCAGCGCGTGAAAAAGTGCAATTTACGTACGGCAGTTGTTGCCACATTAGCGTTTCAATTCACTCCTTTCGGGGGCGCTGAGAGCTGCAGAGTTTTGCAGGAGAGATGTTGTGTCTATACCACGGAGCAACTGTGTGTGTGTATCGGCCATGGCAGTGTGTGCGCGTGTGAGTGCCAGTGTGGGTGTTGTATGTGCCAGTGTGTGTGTGTGATGGCACACTGAAAGAATCAATAAAGGATGTGCTGCGGATTGCTGAGCGAAAAAAAGGACGAAAAACGTCACGTCGCGCAGAGTGCAGAGTGCAGTTAACTTGGCTCGCCTAACGGTACAACACAATCACAATCACACACCCAGCGATATAAACAAATAAACTTTTGTGAACGAACAATTTTGAGACTCGTTTCGAGCCGAGAGCAGCATTTGGGGAACTTCCTTCCGAGGGACTCGGAATCACAAGGATTTGGCTTGGCCACCACTACTGTGGACGTGGACTGTGGACTAACGAAAACGACACCATGATGAGGTTCTGCCTGATAATGACGATGCTGACGTCGATTGCATGTAAGTAATAAATAAATAAAGAAAACAAAGGAAGTATGTAGGGAGGGGGGAGGAGGGAAACAAAAGAGGCAGAGGCAGTAGGCCAAGGCGGAGGAGGAGTGGGAGTAGGTGCTGGTGCTGCTGGCCCACGGGGCACAAGTTATTAATAAAAAGCAGCGGCTGGGGAGGAGCAGGCAAAGGAGGCACTCTTCACCCTCCACAGCCGGCAAAAAAAAGTAGTTACAGAGCAAACCTTTGCCTTGGAAAGCATTTTATTAACCTTATTTAACCAGAATTGGTAACAACAATTAATTGGCGGTTTTCTTTACAAACACAGTTAATTTACATTTTATTAAAGTTAAAATACAGCTACCTCATCTGCAGGTATATATGTATACTTTTTTTTTTTAATATTTCATTTATAGTAAAAGTTAATAGTAGGAGTGTGTTTTAAGAAACATTAATTAAGAATCAATTTTTCTTAGTTGATCTTAAATTAAAATTTTAATAAAATAAAACTTAACAAAAAAAATTGTATAAATTTGTTGAATCGATAATCTTGACAATTGCCAAACATATATCAAGTCAATAAGCCAAGTTAGCCCTAAAAGGACATTAGGAAAATTGCTCTAGTATAATCACAATTTGGGTTTTCCGAAAGCATTTCCCCTTTGATTTAGCTTATTTTTACATACAAATATTAATTACTATATATATGTATTTCAATTTAAATATTTCCTTTATATTCTGTATAAATTACGACAATTATAGATTCCCCTGATTTCCCTAATTTAGAAATAACAAAACGATGATATATATATTCCCATTTTAGATATAGGCAGAGAAACTTTATGTCCAGGAATTTTATTTATTATTAAATTTATATTCTAAATCAAAAATAAATCCTAAAAATTTGAAAGAAGACATCTCCCAAAAGTTGTAAGGATTCACATGATTTTAAATAATAAAAGTATAGTTATTTAAAATTTGTAATATTCTTAATAGTAGATAAATCCTA